>JAAAKG020148893.1:0-10163 GCA_010014905.2 Druon quercuslanigerum | reverse complement strand
TTCTTATAATGGCATTTTTGACAGATGGAAAAATCGCGCATTCAAAAAAATAGAATAATCTTCATTTTTACGCTGAATTCTGAAAATATTAATTATTCTGAATGCAACGCTTGTTACCGGGTAAGCACTCTAGAAAAATTATGGGAGAGAATTATAACACACATAACCTCAAAATACACACACATTAAATTTAGCAAAATAAAATTTTTTGAATGGACCCAAAAAAAAAAGTGTGGAGGCCCGTCCGCTGGCCTATTCCCTATCATTTCTCAAATTCCAAAGACAAAATATTCATTATTCTAGGAAAAAAGCAGGGGACACGAAAAACTGGTAAAATTGATCATTTTCTAAGTATCACCTGTGGTATCACATGCCCTGAACATAAAAGAAAACCCGATCGAAATATTTCGTTTCTAGAAATCAAGCGTATTTGTGAAATATGGACCAAACTTATTCGACATATATCTGCAGCATTGACTTCATGATAAATATTCGGTCTTTTTTTTTCAAACTAATTCTTTTAAATTTGGTTGAAAACCGCGATAGATAAGTTCACAAAAATTCTCCCTCACTACAGTCTCCCACTCGAACGTGTTTTTCGCGTTTTTCAAACAAATTAGAAAGAATTAGTTTAACAAAACAAGAATATTCATCGTGAATGAAAAAAAATTCTCTGATGAAATATATTTATAATACCTATTGGCTATATATGGTATTATATATAATACCATAGGCCTATGATGCCTATGATGCCATTTTATGATTCTTCAATCATAATAAAATTGTTTAATTAATATGTTCCGATTTAGACCTTATGCAATTCAACTCGTTTTTCTAATTAATTTTTCTATAACCTCTAAAGCTTACTTATTCTAAATACTTTCAAAAATATATGGTTTCTAATTGGAAACTTTAAAAATTTTAAAACCCCGCGAATTATAAAAAAGGGAAATTTCCCCATGTAATATTTCTGTGTTAACTTTTCAATTAAAAATAATTAACTTGAACCACAAAATATGACTAGCTAAATAGTATAATTTTCAACAAAACAATTAGATTTTCAAACAAAAGTTAGTATATTTTTGTTTCCGAATTCATCTTTTTTGGTTAAAAATTCTACTATTCGGTAGAAGTTATTGAAGTTGCCAAACTAAAAATCAGAGCATTATATTTTGCAAAGTTCAACTCAGCAGATCCCGAAGAGATCTCCAGGTAGTCGATAAACAAAAACAAGTTTTTGTGATTGCAGTAAAACTTATTTTTAATCAGTACGTCTGGTTAAAATCTTTAGTTAAGGGCAATTAATGTCGAATTTAAACAAAAATAATCGAGAACCTCTTTATTTTCCAAATTAGTTTTTAATTTCACGCATGTAAATATAATTTAGTAGGTATAGAGTTCTCAAATAGAATTTTGCTGCACATTCCCAGTTTCGTTTTTTATTACGGGCAAAATTTTTCTTTTGTCAAAGTTTAATTAATTAAAAATAAATTAACTGAAAAAGTTGTGAAAATGTGGTTGGTAATACGAAGGAGCTGTAAAATATCAAATTATTTTTTTGTCGCAATATTAATTTGATAACAAAATGCTTCACAAGATGTTCAGAGCCAAGCGCTGGATTTAAACGCATTGCTAATTGTTTATATACTTATAAACAATAGCATAACATTGTACGTGTAAACATAACCTCGAATTCAATCAAAAACTTTAGGACTATACAATATCTTTGACTATACCGTCCTGACAGTCCTAACACGTGTGTGCCTTTAAACACTCTAAAAAAATATACAATTTTACTGTATTAGACAGTCTCATAATTTGGGCATAAAAAAACTCACGATATTCCAACACTTGACAATATCTTTGACTTGACTCTTCTCCTTACCCAACTTTCTATTCGGCTGTCATCGTGTATTTCCGTATTGCACTGTTTTATCTCTCGAGCAGGTTAGTCATGTGACTACACTGGACTCGACCAGAGACTCGACTTATGACCTTACGTAAAATGTAAGTGGGCCGTTCTTGCACCCAACGGCTCATTTGTAAGTTATTTAACGCCATGTGTCAATTTAAAAATATACAGGAATCACTACTGCCCATGCCAAAGACATCCGCGTTCTCACACCACTGATTTGTTACCCTGACAAAGGTTTTGAACAGGAAGTCTTAAAAAAAAAAGAAGGTATTAAAAAAATACAAATCAAACCGATTAGAAATCATTTTGAAATCTATTTGAATCCGTATACCAACAACAAGTTCAATTCGTACCCACATTTAAATCCGTGTGAATTCAAACCAATTAAGGCGGGTCATTTTCGGCTGTCATCTTGTCGGTTTTTTTCTATCATAAATTTTCGTAAGGGATTTTCCAGGGATGACCCCAAAGGAACAAACTTCAACCGGAGGCGTAACAACTGTGTTGAAAACTGCATGGCATCTGGGTGAGATTGTTTTTAAACCGTGACTCTGGGATACCGGACGACCTCTCAGAGTATCCAGCCTTATCATTGCAGATGGGGCTCTACAAGGACCCTAACTGCTCGTGAGAACAACAATATGGTACCACTAAACCCCCAAAAATTTGTAGATGCGGTTCGAAACGATCAAACGCACAGAGCACCTGACAACGGGTCGGCAAAAAGTGCCAATCGCCCTAGAATTCGAGGTTCTGAAAATAATTTAGACAAAAACACGACGACGAACCAGTAAAGCCCCCAGATTGAGTGGACGAATCAACTGAAGGATGACTTGCTAGACTGCTACGATGTCAGCATTATGCCTATTCACGGAGGCTTTGTGACGCGTACACACAGTGCACACATTGTGGTGCCAGTAACACCCAGAGCTTCAGCATGTTTCGCATGAGTCTTTGCGAAATCAAGCCGTCTACTACTCGAGAACTGGATATGTACGCGGATCGCTTCCTTTATCGCTATATAAACAAGCCGCAGACGAAGCGGAGGAAGCGACATTAAGGCCAACAATGAAAATCAGGCACCTCCTGAGTGATGATCACGATTTCAGGACAAGTCGGAACTTTAACATCCAGGTTCGTCCTGAGCCCCTTCGTAAGAATATCTTGGAAGATTCCGACCTCTGGACCATCAATTCTTCATTTTATGTTGCTGCGAGAGTTTTAGCTGATTCAAATTCAAGCCTAAAACGGCCCAGTGGGCACAACATTTGGGGACATCTTTACGACATCGTTTCGAGATCGTTAAGAAATCTTTACATCAACATCTTTACGACAACTTTGCGACATCCTATGTCTATGTCCTGAAGATGTCGTTACGATATCTGGAAGGTATCGTATGATCTGATGAAGTCTTTCAGCTGTCGTAAAGTTGTCGTATAAAGACGTCGACAAATTTTGTGCTCACTGCGCGCCGATGGATCAAAAGACCAATCGACGCTTGCATAAACTTAACAAGAAGATTGAATGGGCAAGAAAGAATGCGTCTCGTGTTCAGCGTGTGCTGGACTATACATAACACCTGGTAGATCGTTCACGGAAAGGGTTCGTAAGTTCGCCCGAGAACTGATATGATCTACTATTACAGGCTGAAGAAGTCAAATATCCTGATAATCAAGCAGAATATTGTTGATAAGATTTGTGTGTTATCTAACGAAAGGAGGATACAGAAGAGGGAGAGATGCATTAGGGAAAATCAACAGTTTATCGCCGACCCAAGCCTCTTCAGCGATCTTCCTGTTTCTGTCAAACATCGGCCCAAGCCCAACGAGGTAGAGAATAACAGGTCAATAATTTGTTTAAACATATGCTGTAAAATATAATTACAACTGTCATAAACGACAGGCTTGTTCTAAGAATTGAATCTGTTTCGAGAGAGATGTACGAACAATGTCATACGAAAAAAGGTGAAGCAGGCTGTCGGCAAAAACCTCATGCTCACTGACTGGTGCGTCTGCAAAGAAACTCAGCGCATCCGATCAATGGCCTGGATTGAAAAATCTTTTCTTTTACTTATTATCAAATATTTTAGAAACTAAAAAAATTAGATTAGTTTTGATTGGAATACATAAATTCATTATCTATCTAGCCTGTAATTTTTGTTTAATAATATGACGTATATTCTTATTGACTGCAGTTTTTTCGAACATATCAAGTCAGGTAGCCCTGGCCATTTACGAGTAGAGTGCCCTCGGACTGGTTTTTTCATGTTATATTTTATTTGTTACTGTCAAAAACTGATAAATGATCTTTTTTGTGAACACAGTAACCTTGAATGGTTTTTGATTATAATCAAAATCTATTTAAGGTTACTGTTTTCACAAAAAAAGATCATTTGTCAGTTTTTCATTCATTTAACAAATTAAGACTTTAAGATTTTATAAACTAGAACAGAACCTTAAAATCTTAATTTTAAAAATATTTTTTCCCCTTGTTCAATATTATCATAGAATGTCAAAAAATTACGATTTTCCCGGTGGTTACCCGACAAGCTTTTTGGATAAACTTTTTTGTTCTTCAAGTAAATGGTCTTGTTCTTCCTACCTGATATAATTTTTCTTTTCGTATCTTCTTTGGACTTGTCAGTGAAGCAGAAAATTTATAATTACCATTCTATATTGCTATTTGGTTAGATACCGACACAATTATTAACAAAAAGACTTAAGTGGATGGTACTACCTGACTCTCCCCTATTCAAAAATTTTTTTAAACTTAATACGAAAATGTTTAGAATTTTATGTAATACTTAAAAACATACATATTATCTAACATTCGCGTAACAACACCATTGTCCAATTTTGTATATTTAAATTAAAATTATTCGCTTTTGAACGTCTTAAGGCGGAACATTCGGCACTTCGAGATAATAATAATATCTGGAGAAAAAGTTGTAAATGCATTCTTATAAAAAAAATAGTCGAAAAGACTACTATTTCGTGAGAATTCCATAATACTTTACACATATGGCGTTTATAATCTTAACTTATGTTGAATTTAAATAAAAAACATAGCATTTCAATTTTCAAATTTTAAATCACGTTTCATTCGTTTGATAAGCGAAATCCATCTTTAACAAAGTGAAAAAAGTGATTCACTGAGTAGGCTCAAAAACACGCATTTAAAATGTAAATGACAACACATTGAAGTCTTCAAATTTAAATGATTTTCAAACTGGACTACCAAACACAAATGTTCAAAATTGGTTAGTGTTTCAAATTAAGATTGTCAAACTCGAAGCTTTTTAAAAAATGAAGAATATAAAATTGGAAGTGCTTCAAACTCATCAAAACTATTTAAAAAATTCTCCATTCAAAAAATAGATTCACTGTAATGTATATTCGGTTGTTATCTTCCAAAAGAGTGGCCAATGTCTTGCTCCAGAAATTTGATAGACAAATATTTATAAATTAGGTATTTATAATATCAAACGTACCACTGATGGAGAAGGTAGAGTCTTGCAGGTTCCTTTGACCTTCCAGGCGAGGGCCCTTTCCTGACGGAGTAAAAACTGCCGATTCTGGTAAGGTTGGTGTACACGAAATTGAGGAAACTTTCGATCTTGGAGAATCATGATTACCATTGCCATTGGTATGGTTCATTCTTGAAGCGTTCGCTATTGCAGCTGCAGCTGCCGTTCTCGCTGCTTCTTTCGCCCTTAGTATGGCTGCATCTTCATCAGCGTATTTCCCGACATCAGCTTCACTTCTTGGCACTCCCCTGAGCCGCTGATAAATGGAGATTAATTAGTTTAATGGGCCTGCCCTAAAATATTATTTTCTAAAGTCTTAAATCATATCTTAATGTTTTCGGAATATTTTTTCCTACTAATAATTATTTTTTCTTCATCATAAAGGAGGTTTGTAATTACATAAATTTTCAAATCTACTTTTTTGACATTTTTCAGTTAGAAAATGCAAATCAAATCGAAAAGCAACAGAGATCATGACATTTAGACGAATTATTATTTTTTATATAAATTTTTTTTTAATATTCGAAGTATAAAAATACTATAACTAATGTATTTTTTCGCGTCTTCGAGACGATTCGTATCGCCTGTTGTGGAACCTTTCAGGGCCTGATAATACCGATTTATGAAGTAAAAACTAAACTAAAGAACTAAAATCACTAATGTAAATTGAAAAGTGGTTATTTGTAACAAGGCACATCAATTGACTTCTGTAAGAACAAATAAATTCATCCATAGGGAATACACCAAAATTTCTTCCTCTTTTGTAGTTCCTAGATTTTTATTTAAGTTTTGAAAGAGGAATACTAAAATTTGCAGCTCTTGATCATATGTGTTGTAAATTTTTAGTGATTATTAATTGTTGAATATCAAGATTCTTCATCCTGAAAACTTACTTTTTCTTTGTCATTGACTAGATCATAAACATAAAGTGGATAGACTGGAGTATCCACGAATCTTCCATAGCCATGCACAGCCTTTAAGTTGCATTCATCTACACAAATACGTCCATTTACGATCACGTACTCAGGAACTCCATTGATTTCCATTCCCTGAAATCACAGATCAGATTATTATTAAAAATGTAACTAAATATTTGTTGATTATTCTATACGCTTTAAATATTAATCTATTATTATAATATTAAAATAATATTATTTTACTATTGATATTGAATAATGTTAAAATTAACATTGTATATTAATGTTTATTCAAATACAAGATAGATTCTATCTTATAAATTATAAATTTTAGAATCAATTTTTCAATCAAGTTTTTCTGATCAAGATAATGAAATTACCAAGAATCTAATATTTCAATCTACTGCTCAATAGAATGCATCTACTGTTCAAGGATGAAAAATATCTGCGAATGTCATTGAATAATTTCTCAGACATTCATTCAAAATTACGATATGAAAATTCCCTGCATTTTTTAAAGGCGTTTTCAGATCAGTAATTACTGTTCAAAGTACCGTACCTGTAAGTTCAGGAATAAAATCGAATTGCAATAAGTCTTTATAATTATACTCAGTAACTGAACAATATCTAATTTATTTTCAATTCGAGGACTGTTTAATTTTCAAAGCTTCTGAATTTCATAAATTTCAGTCAATGCAGTTTGCATTTCAAATTTTTTTTCAATGTAAAAGCATAAGAATTTTAAGAAAAGGGTTAAAACTTCACAATCTTTAGGATTATCAACTTTTTAAAATTTTTTTAATTTTTAATTGAACCTGAACTGAAAATAGTTTTTGAACTTAAAATGTCTTTTATTTTTAATTATATTAGTGCCACCATTAATATTGATTATGATAGTTTAATTATCAGCTTCAGACTGCCTCAACTCTTAATGATGTGACCAGATTCCTACCTTACCGACACTTTTTATTCCCCACTTATTTTCACATGAAGCGCCATATCGAGTTGCAAATTTTATCAAATCTGGTCCTAAATTTTAATAGTGATAAAAAAGCAATGAAACAATTATTTACAAAAAAAACTTTTTTCATAATTATACAAATTCAGGATCAGATCCACCTTTCTTAGTGTTTCTTATTTAGTATCCCAAATTTTCAACTCTACGTGGCGCTACGTGTGAAAAGTCGGTAAGGTAGGAATCTGTTGACATTATCTTTAGAGTCGACGATCAAGCTCGCCTTTATCACAAGATTGAGCTCGCCTAGGTCGCTCGACTTTTGGTTCTCGCGTTTTGCGCTCGCTAATATATTTGTCTCGTGCTACGCGCTGGGTATTTATACTTCCTCCAAATTAGTGAACAGACAATAAACAGTAAAATAAAGGTCATATAATTGACAAGTATAATTTGGTAATTGTGAATTCTCTTTCGTCAAAGCTCCTTCGGCTTTAACATCATTCAAAAATGCAAACTTTTCTACATTATGCAACATTATTATATAAAACGTATATATATTGCATGTATTTCTGTATCTCGGCCTGGGATTGCTTACTTAAATTTTGCCAAAATAAGTACAAATTTTGTTTATCATGAAAAATGTATCATATCAATAAATATATATTATTACAATTTATAATATGAATTGTACGTTTTGAGTTACAGTTGCTATCGTACTAAGAATTTTGCTAAATATTCTTGGTTTCTCAGATCTATATCCCTCTCGTTTATTGACGGTCATTATAAACAAGATTTTTTCTTCATAAACATCCGACAATAATTTTTTATATATACCTCAAAGATATTAAAGTCAACGGCCTGGACGTGGGATTGGGCGGAAATCGTTCGTTTCCTGCTTGGATCCCAGACGACGAGGTCTGCGTCCGAACCGACGGCGACCAACCCCTTCCTCGGGTATAAGTTGAAAATTTTGGCTGCATTTGTACTAGTTATGGATACGAATCTCGTCGGGTCCATAATTCCTGCATGGACACCCTTTTCCCAAACAACGGACATCCTGTCTTCGACTCCATTGACACCATTTGGAATTTTCGTGAAGTCGTCTTTGCCAAGGGCTTTCTGATCACTGTTGAAAGTGCAGTTGTCACTTCCAGTTACCTGGAGTCCATCTCTGTATTAAATAACAAAATTAAATATTACTTATGGATGTCATCATTTTTATTGGGTATGTTAGTATTTGCTAGGGCTATTCAAAGAATAATATGTTCAATTTTTCCAATCCTTCTCACCTTACTTCGTAATATTTGCTAAAGAAAGAGTTACCTCATTTTGTATATAAAAAAATTGGCGGCAGTCTTACCCCTTAAGATATCTCAAACGCTGAGATAAATGTTTCATTCGGATAACAAAACAATGTTGTTCCTCTTCGTATGTTTTTTGTTGGTTCAAACCATTTTTTGTTAGCATACCAAAACGTTTTAATCTACCAACAAAGCGTTAGGTTTAAACAGCAGCAATTTTATATCAAATTTTTAATGATTCAGAATAGATACTTTAAAATGACGTTATGCTTTCGCAGTAGCTGAGTTTTTGGCCAAATTGGCCGTTTATTTTTTTTTTAATTCAGTTTTTGGTCTTCGGGTCACTTAGAAAATTAGTGTAAATAATTATTTTACACAGATATTAACTGTTTTACTTAAAAAAATTGTTTACATTTTTACTTAAAAAATTAAAAATCAAATTCAACACACAAAAAATAGTTGATTGGGACAACTAACAAAGTAGTAGGTCCCAATATTTTAGTTTGTAATAATATATTCCGCTGCTATTAAAGTGGTTGGGGCTACTACTTTTATTCACAAGACTGGTAGTAGTTGTCCATACTACTTTATTTGTTCTCGTTTACTACTTTAAATATTTAACGTTACAACTTCAGTTAGTTAGTCTTACTATTAAATTAGTTATTTTACAAATAAATTACTTGATCTTACTACATAAAGTAGTAATTCTTACTATCATATAATCTTATATTATCCTACTATTCATACAATATTTCAATATTATCTATATAATAATATTGAATATTATAAATATGAAGCTCTTCAATATTTTCCACGTGTTTACACATCACACGTAAAGGTTCAGATTAAAATGCCAATATCGCCAAGGGGCGAAACTTTTAACCTTCACTACTTTTATTTCTTTATTTTATTGGTGGTAAATGTAACTAATTTATTTGTGGTAACTACAATTACTATCCTCACTAATATAACCTACATAGGAGGACTAACGGCGACTTGTTGCCGCACAAAGCTGGTTAGTTACTGTTACCATCGAAATAGTTGTTGTAGCTAATACCATCTCTGCTAATAAAGAGCTTCTTGTCGCAACTAACCATTTTTTTTCAGTAAATGTTTACGGTTTTGGGGTAGATTAAGAAGCAAGAGGTACCTATATTTTTCTTTCAAAATCTAAAAAACAGTTTGGTTAAAACATGCAACAAGTTTGGTGGGTTCAACCAATTTTGTTTTCCCATTTAATAAGCATATTCTACGGTTTTCTGAACCTAATAACCTATCAAGAGAGGCTGCTTCAAACATATGTTTTTTCGATTTTTAGCTGAACATATTCATAAACAACGATATACGAGAAGTGAACATTTACAGTGTTTGACAGCAACGCGTTATTAAAAAAAAAAATAACGGTAACGCGTTACAATTTTTTGGTAAGGGTAATGCTAAGTAACGCACGCTTCCGATCGTTACTTTAAAAGAATTTTAAATAAGCTTAGCATTAAATTCAATATTTCAATGTCAAGAAAACCAATCAGATGATGCATTTTATTACTTT
>JAAAKG020148892.1:0-10163 GCA_010014905.2 Druon quercuslanigerum | reverse complement strand
TACGAAATGTTAGATAAAATTCCCTAATATTTGGGAAAATTCCCAAAAATTTCCCGACGAAATATTAGGTAAAATTCTCTAACATTTGGAAAAATTCCCGAAGTTTTCCGAACGAAATGTTAAGTAAAATTCCCTAAACTTTGGTAAAATTCCCGAACTTTTCGAAGTTTTTCCCACGAAATGTTAGGTAAAATTTCCTAGCATTTGGAAAAATTTCAGAAATTTTCCATACAAAATGTTAGGGAAAATTCCCAAATGTTAGGGTTATTAGCTTCCCGAACTTTTTCGGGAATTTTCCCGAAAAATTTCTTACAGTGTAGTCATGGGAGGAGCCGACTTTCCATATGACACCATTACCAATCCACCAGTGGAGGTACGTACACTGGTGGGATACTGCAGGGTAAGGGGTTTTCCTCTTCGGTTGGGTTACGATGCTAACTCCCACCATACTCTGTGGGGTAGCACGAACGCCAACTCAAGGGGTAACGATCTAGTGAAATACCTAATTACTACTGATTTAGATATTCTTAATACGGGATACACCCCGACGTTTCGTAACTCGGTCAGGGAGGAAGTCATTGACATCACTCTCTGTACCGATAGTTTTACAGATAATATCAAGTAGTGGAGAGTCTCAGATGAACCAACTCTCTTGGGTCACTCACAGATGGAGTTCGAGTTGGAATCCATTGTGCCCGTTTCTGGCCCTAAATGGGCCAGAAATCCAAAAAGAACGGACTGGGTACAGTTTTCCTTGAAACTAAGACGTGCACTCTCAGAGGTACCCAGGTCAATTAGAGACGTGGACACCCTGGAGATGGCAGCCGAGACTTTCACGAAAGTCATAACATCTACTTATGAAAGTAGCTGTCGACCTTCAACAGTTCAAAAGGCTGGGGAGACACACTGGTGGAATGGGAAACTCGAAGAGCTTCGTAGGGAAATCGGAGAGTTTTTCAGACATGCCAATACTGGCAAGACGGGGGACCTTTGGACCTCATTCAGGACAATGAGGGAAGAATACGGGAGTGCAATACGTATGGCAAAGCATGAAAGCTGGACCAACTTTTGCACATATATCGAGAAAGGAGCAGAGGCGGCTAGACTGGATAAGCTGCTTTCTCGAAATCCGGACGCTATTCTCGGCGATCTGAAATTGCCCGTTGGGGGGATACTCAGATTCGGACGGGGACACCTTTGCTCATCTGCTTCATCTGCTCACAATTTGAGGTCAACACGTTGTAGGCTATGCGGATAATATATTGGTTATCGTGCGAGGTCAGCATCTGGATGCGCTCTTCGGAGTAATGCAGCAAGCACTAAGAATAGTCGATTCTTGGTGCAAGAAGACTGGATTATCAGTCAATCCGAGCAAGACGGAAGCAGTTGTATTCACCAGAAGGTATAAGTGGAGAACCACGAGTCCTAGATAAGAAGCTGCCATGGAACGAGCACCTGGAAAACAAGTGCAAGAAGCTAGTAGCGACTCTCTGGCTCTGTAGGAGAGCCATAGAGAAAAGCTGGGGCTTAAAGCCGGAGACACTTATGTGGATCTACACGGCGATCCTGCGACCCAGGCTTACCTATGCAGCGGTGGTCTGCTGGAGCAGGGTCGAACTGTCTACTGTGAAGGCTCGACTGGAAAGGATCAGCGGACTGATTCTGAGAGGCATCACGGGTGCCTCGAAGTCGACACCCACAATGGCTCCGGGGGAACTTACAGGTTTGGAGCCCCATCATCTCACCATCAAGGCCGTGACTGCGAAAGCAGCCTGGAGATTAATTATGGTAAATGATAGCAGTATCTCAACAATAGTGCGGATACCAATCGATATTGCGAGGAGTCCGACACTAAACATGCTCAGGGACAAAATGACCACTCGTCGCTATCTTTTCAACAAGAAGTATCGTATTAGCCTATCCACAAGAGTGGAATGGCCTAACAGTGAGGGTCACTTGCCCAGTGATGGAGACAACTGGTTCACAGATGGCTCCAGGAACAGGGAGAACGCAGAAGCCGGTTTATATCGTAGAAGGAATGGAATGGGTTTCACAATTGCAATGGGGTTCTATTCCACAAAGATTTTTTCCATTTTCCATTTTCCATCTACGCATATCCTCTCTCCCTGCCCTGAGATTGCGGGGAAACGTGTAATACACACAGGCAGTATCTGCATCAATGAGTCTGAAATATCGGCCAACAGCGCACTGCAGCGTGGCAGCGGTCCTCTCCCTTTGGAGAAGGCTATGGAGTCACGCTTAAGGCTTAGAAGGGGACGCAGCGAATTTACTCAGGCGTCAGGGGCTGTAACGGTCTCAACCCAAAACATTAATAATAGTAATATATGTGCATAAACATTTACATCAATATTTTTAAAAAAACTTTAAAGAAATGTGGATAATTTTTTGATAATACACCTTCTCGTTTTCTTAAATTCAAATACTTACTAATAATTCTTGTATGTTTGTGGGTTTGCTATATTATAAAGTATTTAATTTTTAACATTATTAGCATAATTAAACTTTTAAGTATTTTAAAAATTAAACCTTTTAATGTTATGGTTGTAAATTCGAGGATATTTTAATGAAAAAAGAAAGACCTAAGTGTTTTTACTCATAAAAATAGTCATTTTTAACAACGATTAGTAAATTGTTCATCAATGTCTAAATTTTGAAACTTGAAATTCAACTTATGAATTAAACTACCTTTACATTTTTTTCATTTTCAAACAAAAGTTTAAAAATTGATTAACTAAATTTAAAGCCCAACTGATAATTCAAAAACTATCAGATTCCAGGGCTTCAGTTTTTAAATTTGAAAGGGTCAGTAGCCTAAAAAAAAGCGAAAATTGAGAGGAAATGCAATTTGAAACTATTAAAATTTAATAACCTTCCAAGGATAAGATAAATAATATTTCTTTGTCTGAGTTTGTCCTAAAAATGTCAATTATAAAAATTGTACTGTTGGAAGATTTTCTCCAAAAGAAGTAGTAACTCAACAAAGTTTGAAAGTGCACATTCTGTTGGAACCTCGTCTGCACTTTTTCAAGAAAAATTACTTATTGAGATTAACAAAACAATTTATTTATTTATAACAACGTATTAATCGTTGTTAAAAAATTACTATTTTTGTGAGTAAAAGTACTTAGGTTTTTCTTTTTTCATTAAAAGGTTCTCGAAAGGCGTGCCATTAAAAAGATTTTTTTTGTAATAAACTATTTTTGAATTATTTAAATTGTTAGGTTAGAACATAAATCCAACACACATAAATTATTTAAAAAGTTCGTCATCCAGTTTGGCAGTTTATTATATAAGGGATTCAGCAATTCAGTTCTAGAGATAATAGGGGACTTTGTTTTAAAAACGGAATATTATTTTCATTTTATTTTCTATTTTTTTAGTGTAAGAACGAATAAATAGTTGGATTCTTTACATCAAATAGTTGATGATGCAAAGTATGAGACACGTGTTGAAAATGTATTCATTACAGCCGAAAGTAGCTTTAACAAAAAAGAATTCACAATCACAAAATGACAGTTGTCGATGGTTTGACCTTTTATTTGAAAAGGCTTGCGCACTCAGTTATTTCTCCTTGAGTATCTTTAGATATGATTGAAAGAATTTGATCAAACTCACCTCCTAGAAAAACTATTCTTCCTCCAAATGTCAAATTATTATCTTGTCTCAGTAAGCTAGAATTTACAGAATCGAAAGTTCGATCTGAAAAAGAAAAGTAAGAAAAAATTTTGTTCGATAAATTTTGGTGGTTAAAATAAGTTTTGATGCCTCCTTTATAGGGAACCCTACTGTTTGGCGTACACTTTAATCTATTTGCGCGACTTCTTAAAACAGCGATAGTTCTTTTGTAAGAATTAAGCATGATATTTTAGGGGATAACTTTGCTGCTGACGCAGTTTCAATTACGGAAGGTTCACCTGAAGATTTATGCGGTAGTGTAGTCTCCAATGTATTAGTATTTCTTTTAAATTTATAAACTAGAAAAACTTTCATCTTGCTAAGATTTTTCTCTAAGTTTCGAAACTAAATTTAGTAGGTTTTGTTGATAAGGATTGAAGGCGGTTCTCAGTTCTGTCCAATCTACAAATCCACCGGCGTAAGAAAAATTTTTTGTCAATAAAAAATGGTAGTTAAAATAACATTTAGAGGCTCCTTTATAGGGAATCCAACTATTGTTCGTACACTTTAATCTATTTGCGCGACTTCTTAAATCAGCGATAGTTCTTTTGTAAGAATTTAAGCATGATGTTTTAGGGGATAACTTTGGTACTGACAAAGCGTTGAGTTTTCAACGAAAATTTTTTTTCAAAAACGTGATCAATTTTTACAAAATAGATAAAATGTAAAAAAAAAAGAAAATGAATCTTCAGAAAAAAATTATCCTAATACATATATCAATATTAAACCAAATAGACGAATCTGCAACGAAAAGAATGCATTTTCAACAGACAAGATTAACTTTTAACCAAGTAGTTGCATTTTTGACAAAAGAATTAAGTTTTTTACAAAATAGTTGCATTTTTAATAAAATAATTAAACTTTTAACCAAATAGTAGCTTTTAACAAAAAAAGATTCATTCTGTTAATGTAGTTCAAGTTTAAGCAAAAACCCGAGAAAAAGGAGGAAGTTCATGAAAACAAGGAAACAAATTATTTATTCAATTAATACATTCGTAACCTTGAGTTACTTATTTGGCCATGCAATGCAACAATTCACGAGATCGGTAGTATATCAAGGTTACAGGGCGCAGACTTTAAGTATGATTTCAACATGTTTTGTTTTTATTGCAGAAACCCGGACCTACTTGAGAGTTAACTGAAAGTTAGCTTCTACATATAGCATGATTTTGATAAAATAACAATGAAGTTTTGAAAAATAAAGAGCCAAATATTTATCTATGTACATAACTAACGACCAGTGTATTGTATGCTGTAAGATTTAGCACACTCATCAGTTACATTTTTGCTAAAGTCCACTACTAGTCAGTTCTTTCTGTAGTTTAAAAAAATGAGGATTCTCCATCCTCTAGCCACCAACTTCTTTATCTTTTTTAATTCAATTGGTAAATATTTTTTTAATAATTTGTCAAAACAATATAGGTTTATTGCAAAATTAAAATTCATCCGTTTTCTGTTTCTTCTTGCAGCGTTAAGTCTCATTTCAGTCATGGCCTCCTTTTCAGTTATAACCCAGATCCCCATAGTCACCAATATTCCCCTTCTGACTAAGATTCCCGTCATAACTTACATCCCAATTATCAGCAAGGTCCCAACCTGGTAAATACTGGTAAATACATTTTTTTAATTATTGATCAAACAGTATTAAAGATTTATTAGAAAATTAAAATTCATCCATTTCTATTTCTTCCTGCAGAGCTGACTTTGTGGACGAACCATGATCCTGATCATCATCGCCAAGATTCTTCTTCTGCTGGAACTCATTAGGCTGGCGTCAATCCTTCTTCTGTCGTACCTACTCCTATTTTCGTACCTCCTAATGCTGCCGAATTACCTTCTTCTTCCGTCCAACCTATTCTTCATGTCAGAGAGCATACTCAGGAACATCTTCATATAGGACCATATCGTAAGACTGTACTACCTTTAAATCGGCACAATCCAGAGAGCGATTTAAGATCTACTGACATTATATTCTCTAGAGGCTATTATCACTACGTAAAAGTTGGCAATGAATATCGTCTCCTCGAAATATCAATAGATACACTAAAATGTGTATTAGTTGTGTATTCCGATCGTTACGTCCTTGGAAAATTTGATAGAAACTATGTGTTTATGGGACTATATGCGATACATGATGGAGCTTTAAAACGAGTTGCAAAACTTCCAGGAATTGCTGGAGCAGAACTAATGCTTAAGCAAGAAGAGGAATATTTTTACAACGGCCGAAAATTTGAACCCCATTCAGTAAAACGCAGTAAAAAGCAGCTTCCTGAAGCATTTGATATAAACCGTCAACGAAAACCAAAGAAGAAAAAAATTTGAAATACACAGATAAACATATTCGAACAATCTCTTTATGTATGTATAATTATTTTTTAATCTGACAGATTTAATAGCACAGTGGCTGTGGACCCTAGCGACTAAGAATCCAAATTAGAAATTTTGAATTTTAAAATATAAAATTTTTGAGAATTACATTCCGCATCTTTTTTTCAAAATAGAAAAGGAACACGGATTGTAATTCTTTAGGATAATGTATGTTGTAAAATCTAAAATTTCTAATTTAGATTTCTAGAAAAAAGTCTGCACAGAAGAAACTAAGGTTTTCATTATAATCAGTTTTTTGTTTTTACAGGAGTTGCAACGCAAAAGGAACCCCGTTTGCTGAGAAGGAACTCAAAACGAATAATTATTTCCAAAAGAAATTGTGGTTGGACTTCTCAGTAAAAAAAATTTTAATTGCGCCTATTTCCAAAGAACAAATTGTTCGCTTTGCTCACTTCCACACTTTCTCAAATTATAATTTCTTTATAAATATCATTTGCAGGTTAAGTAGCCAACTTGTAAACATAAATTATGTAATTTATTAAGAACCTATTTTTTGATTTGCCACTTTATACTTTTGTTAAATGAATGAAATAATTTGCACCTTAAAGCACACATGTAATTGAACTATGATGGACATAACATAATGAATATAACTAAATCGCAAAATATTGCCGCAATTAAGATAGATCTAATTTATATGCAAAAAAAATTTCGTGCCAAGTCATCGGTCGATAACCGTAAATCGGTTTGGGGTGCTTTTATATTTAATTCAACTCAAAAGGAACAGAAATTTTAAAAAAAACGAACTGAACATTTTGTAGAGGATCATAATCAGTATTTATTAAATAAAAATTAAAATAAGTAAGAGTTCATATTTTAATGTTATATTACTGGTACTTTAAGTTTTCCTGCAATTTGACAATCACCCATATAGGTTATGCGGTTATAAGGTTACAAGTTTAAAGGTGATGGAGCTACAGAGATTTAGTATCGTGGAGTTTTAACTGTCTGCCCTAAAGTATTTTTTGTCGGTTATGGCGTTTTGTTTTTATAGGGTTATTAGGTTTTTGATTACAAAGATTATAGGTTTTTCGGCTTATAGGGTTATGGGTCTTCAGGATTATGGACCTTATGGGTTTTGATGTTATGAAGTAATTGACGTATGGAATTATAAAATTAAAACTCACCGGAATTGATGTTAGAAATTTTGCGTGTAAGTTATTTGCCCAGTTCCCCAAAAGACTTCCGGCCAATTTCTATTTTATGTACACTATCTAAACCACTTGAAAAAAAAGTTCATCTGCAACTTTCGAAACACAGCACTCTACTTGCTTCCCTTAAAGTAACGACGGATCTCAAATTAGCAATGGATAATAGGGAGATCACGATTGTTGTCCTGTTTGATTTTTCGGGTTTTGATATGGTTAACCATAAATTACTCCTACAAAAATTAAAATCTTTTAACGTGTCAAGTTCTGTCATCAAATAATTCCAATCCTACGTTAATAATCGGTCTCACAGAATCATTAATAGTAGTGGTAAGATTTGACTGGTGGGAGGTCAAGAGTGGGGTTCCTCAGGGTTCCATTCTGGCACCCCCACTCTTCAATTTGTTCGCCTCTGACCTTGGAAGTGAACTACAACATTGTAGCTACCACAAATATGCTGACGATTTTAAAATTTACGTATCGGGACCAATTTCTTCTCTGAGTAGATTACTTGTTCAAGTCCAGGAAGATATCGATCACGTTATCCTCTGGGCCTGGAAGATTGGACTCACTCTCAACCCGGGATAAACTCAGGCATTTGTTGTCGAACCTACTTCATATCCTGTCACGCGACCATTTGCCTAAAAGTAGGCAAGGTCCTTTAGGCCGCGCACAAGGAAAAAGAACAAGAGATAAAATATAAAAATAACATAAGCCTCAGGGCGCCAGCTTTCCTAAAAGCAGTCTTAAATCCTAACCCCAAATTAAAGGGGACGGTATGAATTACGATAAGGTCCTAAACCTCACGGTATTAACTTAAATTAGACCACAAAGGCCCCAAACTTCCCACACGCTAGCTCAGTCCCTGGGGTAGAGTGGATGGGCGCTTGATTAAGATTTGACAAGACGGTTTCATGTATAAAAAAAATAACCTATATATTATAACCAGGAAAATTAGCCAAAATACAGCGGGTTTGACAACTTGAGAAAAATGACAGATTGTAAGTAACTACATAAAACAATGTATAAAGTACCAAGAAAATTACAGTATAATCAGTAACCGAAATACAATAGAAAGAAAAAAGGGGGGGATCAATATAACATTGGTAGAATGGAATAGTACCTAAAAATAAAGTAACTACACAAGCAGCATATAAAATACCCGCCAAATTACAATATCCAAAGTTAGCGAAACACAATGAAAGAAAAGGGGGGGGGTCAATGTTAACAATGGTAGGATGGAATGGTACCTAAAAATGAGGTAACTACACAAGCAGCGTATAAAATACCCGTAAAATTACAATATCCTAAGTTAGCGAAACACAATGAAAGAAAAAGGGGGGTGGGGTCAATATTAACAATGGTAGGATGAAATAGTCTAAATTAATAACGAAAAATAATGCTTACATGGGGGGAGAGTCTGTCGGTATGGGAGACCTGAAAGAAGGGTGGTGGCGAGAACAAGAAACCGGGATCAAAAAGGGGCTAGGAGGAAGGAAAGAGACCGGGGGGGGGGAGTCAGAAAGGTAGGAACAAAGGATCGGAATGCACGGGTAGGATCGGAAGGTCGGGTTGGCGTTACGAATCATGTCGGAAAAGAAACAGAAGCACTTCATAACGGGAAAAAGAACCATAGGAAGGGTACTTACGGTTCACAAGAAAAAAATCGTATTTAATCCATAATACTTCAAAGCCCTCCACGGTACATGCCATTCCATCCTATGCAAAAAGGGGTCGCTTAGCCTACGCCTTCTTAGATTTTACACACTCCAACACTGGCGGGAAAACACCTCCCGTCGGCACTACATGCTTTAAATTTAAATATTCAACACTTTGATCCAGCCAAGAAATTCAGACATTAAAATAATTAGCAAAAGAGAGGAGACTTGGCTGAATCACTAAAAATGCAAAAGAAAAGACCAAAAACTCGAGGATTCAAGTCCTACTCACGTTACACACGCTGGTTTGGGTAAAAAACAAAAAACGCGAAGCAAGTGCGAGAGCTCCCACCCCGTCGTGCTGACAAAGTGGGGGGGGGTGTTAGATAGAGAGATCCACGCGCCAATTCTTAATACAGGGACCCCTGCGGTCAAGACGAAGAGAGAGCGATGATCCGTTATCTCGTTGTTCGGCCTCGACGCTATCCCCTCTCTTCACTTTCTTCTTTCTTTCCCGCCAGAATGCCGTTTCCTTAGGCGCAGATTTCTTTGTTGAATTCTTACCCTCGGACTATAGACAGCTTGGGGGTGACTGACTCCTGGCCGATGATTGGCGGATAAGACCAAGCTGCTACTGCAGGGGGGGGGGGGGTTCCGCCGACCCTCGAACGATACAAAGAAATACGCAGACATTAGTGCCCGATATTTCTCAAAAAGGACAATTTTGGCGGAAATGCCTGTCCACTGCCGGACTTTGTAGTCATTTCGCCCTGGGTTATTCTTCAGTTTATTTTAAGAATAACCCTTACGATAGAGATATAACCAAAAATTATGTATAGAAAGAAACGATAATTGGGACGGAATTGCCTACCTATGTACAGGTTTTGTGATCAATTCGTCCTTAAAATATGAAACTCCACTCAAACGTAAATACCAGTGTGAAGTGGGTTTCCAGTAATTCACTCCTGGACCATCCTCACCAGGAACGTGCCTTGGGTATGTAGATGCCCGTGGAGCTGAACATGATGATATTAAAACCAGTATCAGCCTAAAGGAAGTAGCCTGTCGGTCCTTGGGGTTAGTCGAAGCCTTAAAAAAAAAGGAAGATGTTGCGGATCCTTGTCGACGATTCCTCCGGGTGAAAAGGGTGTTGAACCCCCTCCCTCGAGACCGCAAAGTCATCGCGATATTTATAAATATATATATATATATATATATATGGGACGTTCCACGTCAACCGGGACAAAGCATTTGCCAAAATTCTTCTCAACCG
>JAAAKG020148891.1:0-10164 GCA_010014905.2 Druon quercuslanigerum | reverse complement strand
CGTTATCCCCTCCCTTTCCTACTAGGCTGTGCTAGTCCACGCGCTCGTTCGGTTCTGCTTTCCGGAGGTTCAATTGGACGTTAAATGGGATTTTTAATTTGGATTTTAATCTAATTTAAATTTCATAAATTTTAAAATTATTGATTTAAAAAAATTATTATTGATATTATTGTTAACAGTTCGTATATTTTACATATAAATAATGTCGTATTATAATAAATATTTAATTAGAAAAAGAGAGTTTAAAAGTTTTTTGAGCTGTACTGTAGGTTATAACTTTTTCATCGACTACTAACTTGAAGGTTTAGCTAGGCTAGTTTGTGATATTATGTTTAAAAATGTAATATGTGTATTCATTCTAAATAGAAACATGAATATTTAAAGTCAAAATTATCGCAATCATTAATGTTTATTTTTTAAAAAACTTTTTTATCATATAAGTTAAATATTTAACTCAATTAAATATTCATTAGGTAATAGAAAGGGTCTAAAGGGGTCCCTGCTAATCGTCGGGCGATTAAAGGGCACTTTCGTCAGGGCCTGCTCAGAAATTCTAGCTAGTACCTGACTAAAACAACGTTACAGAACTAGTCAGGCCCTCTCCATTTTACCCGACGAGCGCCCGATTACAAATAGGGAAATCTATTCAGGGCCCTACTAAACCCCGATCAGAATTTCTGCATGGAATGTCCTTGCACTTTTAGGAGTCACTAATTTTTTATTTGGTTTGTACATAAGCTCATGAAGAAAACGGAAACTAAGTGAATTCTGAAAAGGCAAGAACACCGTTATTGCACCCAACCGGTCAATTTATTCTAAATAAATATCGTGCGTTACGTTAAATGAGCATGCATGATATGTATGAGTAAATATGTTTTGTGCGAAATTGAAATAATTTTAGTTGAATGCATTCACAAGATTTTAAAATAGAGATTGGCGCAACAAATTTTTATAAATTTACTAGGAAATACTTTACTTTAATTGCTTTGTTATTCCTTAATTGATAAGTAAAATACGGCAAAAAATATGTTAACTAAACTTCTTAGGATAAACATGAAATTCTTACTTTTAATCGTCTAGTTTTTTCTTCAGTCATAATACTATAGATAAATACATGGTTTAGTCTGTAAGTTTTTGGAATAAGATTCTGGAAACGGTGTAGCAGAAAATTTCTAATAGTTTCACTTTATGCTCGACTGTATAATCGGAAGCACTAAAAAAGATGGGTCTGGTCCTGAATTTTAATAACTATGAAGAAAGCAAAAAAAAAAAATTATTTACAAAAAAATGTTTTTCACAATTATAAGAATTTAGGACGAGACCCTTCTTAGAGCTTCTTATTAAGTATCCCAAATTTTGGCGGTAAGGTAGGAATCTGGTCACGTGACCCACATATCACATGCCTTAATCCGTGTAATATTACATTTTTTAAATAAAAAAAGGTAGATTTTTGACCAAAAATGTAATAGTTACGCATTTAATTAAGCAAAAAATTTTAAATTATAAAAATGCAATCAAAAGTTAAATTTTCCACTAAACTAGATTAATTTAAAAAAAACGAATGTTCAAGAAAATAGTTCAATTTTAACCAAAAGTTGTATGCTTACTTGTAAAAGAACCATTTTCAACAAAAAATGGAATAAGTAAAATAACGAATTTTTAACAAAATTCAAGAATTCTCAACCAAAAAGATGAAGTTTTGAACAAAATGATTAATTTTCTACAGAAAAAAATAATTTTTTATCAAATTCAAGAGTTCTCAATCAAAAATTTGAAACTTCAACTAAGAAAGAGAAAATAATTTTTGTATTTTTGAGAAACTAGTTTAACTTTAAAATCTGGTTGTTAAATTGTTAACCAAAAAGATAAAGTTTTAAACAAAATGAATAATTTTCTACCGAATGATCTAATTTTTTATAAAATTCAAGAACTCTTAACCATAAAAAGTTGAATTTTTAAGAAAGAAAGAGAAAATACTGTTTTTATTTTTTAAGAAAGTAGCTCAAATTTAAAACGTAGTTGTTACACTGTTAAACAAAAATATTAATTTAAAAAAAAAATTTTTTAGCAAAATTGAAAAGATCTAAAAAAAACTTGAATTTTAAGGAAGCTAGAGAAATTTTTTTTTGAATTTTGAGGAAGTAGTTCAACTTTAAAACCAAGTTGTAAAATTGTTAAGAAAAAAAGAAGTTTTAAACAAAAAGATTAGTTTTCTACCGAAAAAAATAATTTTTTATAAAATTCAAGAACTCTCAACCAAAGAGTTGAATTTTTAAGAAATAAAGAGAAAATACTTTTTTTAATTTTTAAGAAAGTAATTCAACTTTGAAACCTAATTAACCAAAAATATTAATTAAAAAAAATAATAATTTTGTACCGAAAAGAAAATAATTTTTAGCAAAATTGAAAAGATCTAAAAAAAAACACTTGAATTTTAAGGTAGATAGAGAACATTTTTTTGAGTTGTTGAGAAAGTAGTTTAACTTTAGAACCTAGCTGTTAAATTGCTAAACAAAAGGATGAAGTTTTAAATAAAAATATTAATTTTCTGCTAAAAAAACTAAGTTTTAACCAAAAAGATTAATTTTCAAACAAAATAATTAATTACAACTAAAAAAAGATAAATTTTTGATATAATTCATGAATTCGGCACCAAAAAGTTGAATTTTTAACTTAAAATGATGCACTTCTAAGCAAGAAGATTAATTTACTACTGAAAAAGACAAATTTTTTACAAAATTGAAGCTTTCTGAACCAAAAAGATGAGTTTTCAAGTAAAAAAAAAAAGATTAATGTACTGAAAAAGATACGAATTTTCAATAAAATGTAAGAGTTCTCAATAAAAAATTTCAAGTTTCAATTAAGAAAGAGAAAATAATTTTTGCATTTAGTTGTTAAATTGTTAACCAAAAAGATGAAGTCTTGAACAAAATGATTAATTTTCTACCGAAAAAACTAATTTTTAACACAATTTAAGAATTCTCAATCGAAAAAGTTGAATTTTCATCTAAAAAAGATGAGTTTTTAAACAAAACGATTAATATGCTGCCAAAATAGATGGATTTTTTAAATCAAAAAGAACAATTACTACCAAAAAGATGAATTTTTAATGTCATTCAAAAACTGTGCACCAAAAAGTTGAATTTTTAACTAAAAATTATTAATTTTTAAAGAAACAGATTAATTTACTAACAGAAAAGACAAATTTTTAACAAAATTCACTATTTCTTAATCAAAAAGTAGAATTTTCAATTAAACGAAAAATGATTAACTTACTGCAGAAAAATACGAATTTTTAATCAAATTCAAGAGTTCTCAATCGAAAATTTCAAGTGTCAACTAAGAAAGAGAAAATAATTTTTGTATTTAGATGTTAAATTGTTAACAAAATAGATGAAGTTTTAAACAAAAAGATTAATTTTCTACCGAAAAAACTAATTTTTTATAAAATTCGAGAGTTCTTAACGAAAAAGTTGAATTGTCAACTAAAAAGGAGGAATTTCTAAACAAAAAGGTTAATTTTTAACTAAAAAGATGCAGTTTTAAACAAAATGATTAAGTTTCTACTGAAAACAAATTTTTTTAATACACTTAAAGAATTCTCAACCAAAAAGTTGAAATTCAACTAAAAAAAAAGAAGTTTTAAACAAAACGATTAATATACTACCAAAAAATATAGATTTTTTTAAACAAAAAGATTAATTACTACCAAAAAAGACGAATTTTTTATATGATTCAAAAATTCTGCACCAAAAAGTTGATTTTTTAACAAAAAATGATTAGTTTTTAAAGAAACAAATTAGTTTACTAACAGAAAAGACAAATTTAAAAAAAATCACGATTTCTGAAACAAAAAGATGAAGTTTCAAGTAAAAAAAAATGAAAAACTTGCTGCAAAACAATACAAATTTTTAATAAAATTCAAGAGTTCTCAATCAAAAATTTGAAGTGTCAACTAAGAAATATGATTTTTTAAACAAAAATAATTACTTACTGCAAAAAGACGAATTTGTAACAAATTTAAATAATTCTCAATTAAAAAGTTGAATTTCCAACTGAAAGAGACAAATTTCTAAAAAAATTCAAGAATTCTGCCCCAAAAAGTTTAATTTTCATCTAAAAAAGATGAATTTTGAAACAAAACGATTAATACACTACCAAAAAAGATGAATCTTTAAACAAAAAGATTAATCTTTTCCCAACCAAAACGAATTTTTAATAAAATTCAAGAATTCTTAACCAAAAAGGTGAAATTTTAACTATAATTGTAAATTTTTAAACAAAAAGATTAAATTTGTAACAAAAAAACATTCATCATCTGGAAATGTACTAAAATCGTTAACATAAGAACTTTTAGAAAAAAATTGCTCTTAATTCTAAAACAGTAATGTACGTTTAACGCTACTTTGACTGAGACCCACCCCCCCCCTCCCCTTCCGTTCTCAAAAATAGGATTTGTGAGACCCCCCACCTTCTAAAGTGGTAACGTAGCTTACGGACGATGCCTTTCAGTCGATTGATTATATTAATCATCTTTACTTGACCTTATATATCTTATAATTGATTAGTAATATTATTGAGTACTAAGCCTTTTGCCTCAAGCTGTATGTCTTACCCACAAATCATTAGCCCTAAGCCTTAAAAGGTAGTTTTCGTGCCAAAAGTCAAATATCCGAAAAAAATAGTTTTTCTATTATTTTAAGGATCTAAATATTTCAAATAAAAAACTTTTTTTTAAATGAAAAATGTTTAAAAATGAAAAAAAACATTAATTTTACCCATGTTTTTTGCTATTGAATTTTTTCGGACTGTTGTTTCTTACTAATTTTAAAATATGATTGCATGTTAATAAAAGATCGCTTCTTTTTCCGGAAAAACATTCTCTACAACTCTGCTGTTTCCAATTTTGAAAGTAAATTTTTGTATGGCTGAAAACCTTAGAACAATATTTTCTTTGTGAAAACATGTTCAAACAAATAATTATATTTTAAGATTATTTAGTTATTTTGCAAAAACGTGGTTAAAATTAATGTATTTTTGTGTGAATTTAAACCTTTTTAAATTTGAAACAGAGTTATTGAAACAGAGTTTCGGTCAGACTGGTTATTAGCCAGATAGAATATTTTTTAAAGGCCTAATGCCAGTGTTTGATGTTAGAATACGACAGAGGTCTCTGCCTATTAGATTGTCGATAAGTAGAGAAACTACTATATCGTAATCAATTTTTATAACGCGAAATTAATTAAAAACGCGAGAAAAATAAGTTCTAAAAAATTCACTGCGGGCTGGGTTTGAACCAACAGCCTCCGCATTACATGTGAGGTGGGCTGCCAATTGCGCCACCGCAGCACAAACAGTCAATATTTTAGAACTTGTATTTTCTGAATTTCGATCCACATTATTTTTCAAATATGTTATTGTTTTAAGGCTAGTTAATAATTTAAATTTGTTAGAATAGGAATTCTCGCGTTTTTAAATAATTTTGCGTTATAAAATTGATTACGATACAGTAGTTTCTCTACTTATCGACATCTGTCGTATTCTAACATCAAACACGGTTATTAGGCCTCTCAAAAATATTCTATTTAAACCTTTTTAATAAAAAATTTTTTTTATTTGAAATTACGTCAGTTATAATATTTTGATTCGTAGAATCATAGAAAAAGTTCCAAGTAAGTGGGTTCGAAAGTCATCACACGTCCAAAGTAACACCCCAAGCATTTAATTATCCTAAATAGTAGTATAGCAGCCCAAATAGTAGCCCAAATAAAGTTATTTTCTGACATGTTTTTCCTTTTTAAATGACCCTCGCCGGGTTCAGGGTCGATCATGCGATACTAGCTGATGGTCAAGTCCACGGTTCATTCCACGAGCATCTCAACAAAAAACATACGTGCCTCGCAAGTGTGCCTGGAGAATGGAGAATGTTCGGGCAGCTACCTGCGCGGCGAACAATGCGCCGCTTATTGTGCGCACTGGAAGTTTAAATTTGACCACTTGACGAATCTGACTGGATTAGTAGCAAGTGCCGTCCTTTGGCGCCATCAACACTCAGAGCAGAGTGGCCCCCTTAAGCAAATAGTCGTTCTTTTCCTTTTCTCTTCTTTCAAGTTTTTCCTCCTTTTTTTATCCGATTCATCTTTTTGTTTTTCTGCGAAGTCGTCCTATAAATGAGCCAGTGAGGGTGCGTGAGAAAAAAATGAACCGGATTGGCTGGTTTGTCGTCTTGGTGACTGCCTTTGCAGTTCAAAGCTCCCTTGGAGATGAGAGGCCGGCAGAAAATCGAGGAGATTTTAATACCATTACGAAGCTAAAACCCGTGCCGGAAATTCCTGATCCGGATGTCGCCCAGATTCGACATTTTTTTGACGACCTTCTGGGCAACGAGGTGGAAATTCAAGGTTAGCTCTTATAAAATAGTTAAATTAGATCCTCAAGATCTTTTTCTTTAAACAATTGCAGTAAATAATATTTTAAGTTTTAAAATCTGACTAGAAAATCTTCTGAAAATGTTTTGTAGACCTCGAAAAGGGGTTTCGCGAATATAATTCTTGAAAGCTGAAACATTTTCTTGACCCATAGTTTTTCCTCCGATTCTGCGAATTTGAACTCGAGCGTATCCTGCTTGACACACAAAACCAAGAAATCGTTTCGAATTAAAAATTTCACTTTTGAATGTTAATTCCAAGCCTTGTTAATGACAGATTAATTGTTCTGTACTTGAATTTAAAGCGAATTTTTTTGAGGGTAAAGGAAGTTTTGTGGGATCGTGACGAATGTTTTAAGATCGGTATTTGGGCCAGCATTGGTGACCCATTCGTTAGACATGATCACCGTTACTCTGCAAATTGCGAGGAAGCGCCGCAACTTTTCATTACAATCATCAGTCTATTGTTTCTGGTCTTATTAGAGCTCGTAAAAAAAGTTAACGTTCTGACTTAAACTCATTTTTCATGAGAATTCATTTTCATTTCAATTTAAATGAGTTCTTGTTGCATTCTCGCTTATTTGGCAATTGTAGGTCATGTGGAGACGCTCAGTGTTGCGTTTCTGTTACGAAGAAAGTGTGCGGGTCAATCGAGAACGAAATTACTGACATTACAAATTAACACCTTTTTAATTGTAGTGGAGTGGGGGATGGTAAATTGAAAATTTAAATCTTTATTTGTGAAATTATATTTTTAAGCACTTTGGTGCTGAAGCAATGGAAATGGAAAATAACTCCCAGGTTTAACTGATTTTTTTCTCAATAAATTAAAATTCAAGAACTTTTAATTGCAAATTTTTTAGTAAAAAGCATTCTAAAGAGATTGATTTTAAATTGGGCATCTTAAAAATAAAATTATTTTAAATTTGTAAGATAATTCGTTATTTCTGAAAATTCGCACATTAAACAAATTCAGTAATTGTAGTTGACAAAAAAATTAAATATGAGGTTAACTTTACGTGCCTAAAAAACCTGATGAGTGTAAAAGAAACTAGCCAACAGAAATTTAAACAAAAGTCAGAGAATTTAGAATAAAAATGTTTCAGAAGTTTGGGACTTTTTATAACTTGAAATAATTACGTCAAGCATAAAAAATTTGAAATTTTTTAATTTTAATTTGGAAGTATTTTATTCCATTTATATATATAAAAGAAATGTTACGAGTTTAAAATTCTGGTCTTTGAATACTATTGGTAAGGGAAAATGAAAATTGGTCAGGGAAAAATGACGTTTTGCGGGTTTTTTTACATTTAGATTTTTCTGCATTTACTTCGTCCTGAAGATTATCTGTTTATTTATACATTTTATTATTTTATTTATTATTTTATTATTTTTTTAAAAAACATCCTTTTTGTTTAAAAATTTAACTGTTTTTTCGAAGAATCAACTATTTCGTAGAAATTTTAGTTATTCTTTCAAATGTATACTTTGTTCTTGAAAAGTCAACTGAAATCTTTTTTGGATGAAAATTCAACAATTGTCTAAAAATTTGTATTTTTAATTTAAAGATTCATCTATTTTAGTAGAGATTACATCTTTCTTAAATAAAAATTCAATTGTTTGTTTGGAAATTGAACAATTTTCTTTAAAAAAAGGCACCATTTTAATTAAATTTAAACTATTTTGTTGAAAATTCAACTATTTCGTCGACAATTTACTCGTTGTTTAAAATTCATATTTTTGTGTTAAAAATTTATCAGTTTGGTTGAAAAGTCATCCTTTTTATTTGCCAATTCAACTGTTTTGATGAAAAAACAACTATTTCGTAGAAAATTTACTAGATGCTTAAAATTCTCTAAAAACTGGAATATTTTTTGGACGAAAATTCAAATTTGTTTAAATTGTGTGTTTAGTTTAAAAATTTGTCTGTTTCAGCAGAAAATTTTTCTTTCTTAGATCAAAATAAAACTATTTGGTTGAAAATTCAAGAATTTTGTTTAAAAGTTAATCCTTTTGATTTTTAAATATTTTATATATTATAATTATTATATATTTTTATTTTATATTTAAATATTCAACTTTTAACAACAATATTTCTCCGTTGAATTTTTAATAAAAAAGATGGCTTTTTAACAGAAAAGTCGAATTTCCAATCGAGAAAGACTCTTCAGTAACATTTTTTAATTTAATAGTTGTATTTTCAGCCAAACAATATAAAATTTATTAACCTGAAGAAATAAATTTCAAAACAAATTGTTACATTTTTTATGAAAAGTATCAATTTTCCGACAAAAAGGTAATTTTCAACGAAATATTTCATTTTTCTGCGATTTTCAAACAAAAATGACAAATTTTCAATAGAAGAGTTCAATTTTCAAAAAACAAACGTTAATTTTTAACAAAGTAGTTGAATTTTCTACCACTTTCAAAACTAAAAGACAAATTTTCAACAAAAGATTTAAATTTTCAGCATAAAAGTTATCTTTCAATCAAAATATTTGAATTTGCTACGAAAATTTTTTTTTAACAAATTAGTTAAATTTTGCATCCGAGGAATTTTCCAATAAAATGATGAATTTTCAACAAAAGATTTAAATTTTTAGCACAAAAGTTAACTTTCAATCAAAATATTTGAATTTGCTACGAAAAATTTTTTTCAACAAATTAGTTAAATTTTGTACCCGAGGAATTTCCCAATAAAATGATGAATTTTCAACAAAAGATTTAAATTTTTAGCACAAAAGTTAACTTTCAACCAAAATATTCGAATTTGCTACGAAAAAATTTTTTAAACAAATTAGTTCAATTTCGTACCCACGGAATTTTTCAATAAAATTATGAATTTTTAACCTAACAACTGAATTCTTAACAAATTAGTTCAACTTTCACAAAATACATGAATTTTCAACCATATATTTAAATTTTCATACCGTAAATGTTAATTTTTAACCAAATGTAAATTTTTAACATAGTAGTTGAATTTTGTACCATTTTCAAGACAAAAAGACGAATTTTCAGCAAAAGAGTTGAATTTCCAACATAAAAGTTACTTTTGAACCAAAATATTTGAATTTTCATACCGAAAATATTAATTTAAAAAAATTTAACCTTTATCGACGTAGTTTCATTTTCTACCATTTTCAAAACAAAAATAGGAATTTTCCATGAAAGAGTTAAGTTTCCAACGTGAAAGTTAATATTCGACCAAATGGTTCAATTTTGTACCAAATTATTTTATTTTTATAAAAAAAAAATAGCAATCAAAATACTCAAATTTTTAACCCAAGAAAATTTTCAAATGGAGTAGTTAAATTTTCAATCAGAAAAGACGAATTTTCAACCTAAACACAACACTTTTCAACAAACTAGCTAAATTTTCTATCCGAAAATATGAATTTTCAAGAAATATATTAGTTATTTTACTAGCAACTAGTGAAATTGTTAAAAAATACATGAAGTTTCAACCATACTAGATAAATTCTCAACGAAAAATATAATCGATGATATTATTTCAACCTAAACCAAATTAAATTAATTTTCTATCAAAATAGTTTAAATTTTCAACCACGAAGGATGACATTTTTTTACGAAAAGAGATCAATTTTGAAACGAAATAGCCGAATTTGGAACCAAGAGAGAGAACATTTTTTTCACTGAATTATCCTATTCTATAAGGATCATACGTATCGAATATCGAAATATCTCGCACCAACTCGAAAAATGTAATGCAGAAATGC
>JAAAKG020148890.1:0-10164 GCA_010014905.2 Druon quercuslanigerum | reverse complement strand
TAAGAGTTTGTCATAAGGAAAACCGCAGGATTTCGCCGGGATCGGGTGCTAATCTGAGAAATTGCACCCGATCCCAGAGAAACGTGTGTGTGTGTGTGTGTGTGACCCTCCAGCAGAAAAGGGACCTAATGCGTAAAAAATCGATTTTTATTTTTTTGCGCCAATCTATAGTTTCTGAGTTACTCTTTCATTTCCAATAATCAGAATTTGTTTATGTTTATTATTTTTCTTGTTATAAGGCTAGAAACATAGGCATAATAAGCGTACGCGGAGACAAACCGTGAGGCCTGCGAAAACCATTCCCACCACTTACTAATACTGGGTATAGTTGAAGCGGACCGATGGGAGCGGAGCTCACGCAAATGGCGCCTAAAGGTGGAGTGGTTAGTGGAGAGGGTGCTTTTCGTAGACGCATCGACACTACTCAAATGCTGATTTGCGAACTCTGTTGCGAACGCCCGTCCTGTAAAATTCAGCTTTGACGGATTAGGTCCCTTTTCTCGCGTATATATATATATATATATATATATATATATCTCCATCTGTGTCTTCTCTCTTTTCTTCTTACATATCTAACTGTGAACCTTCCATCAGTGTGTTAGAATCCATGCTTCCATCATCTTTCTCATCTCGATTGACTGTTCTTTTCACTATTCTCATTTTTCTGATTATTTTTTACATTGCTTTTTCATTCTAATTTCACTTCTTCTTCTGCTTGCTTTTCTGTTCCACACTCGTTACTTTTCCTGAAATTATAAAATTATTTTAATTTTGCAATTTATTATTACTGCTGGAAGGTTATATTATTGGTTTCTTTTTTTTTGCTGTTAAACTACTTTTTGTGTTACCTTTATAATTTTAATTTTCTTTAGATCTGTACTCATCCATTAGAATTATATCATCGATTAGACTATCTGCAAATGAAGGAGTAACTCTGAATTGGGTTCAAGCGGGGATTAGGTTTTGAATTCAGATTCTTTGAATTTATAAATCATATATTTATTTCGCTCAAATTTCATTTCGAATTCATTAGATATAAAATTTCCTTAGTTTGGTCTTCACGCAATAATATTCAACTGAAAAATGGTCTGCACACCTAATTGTACCTACTAGCACCCTTCATATTTCGGTAACCATGAAATAAGGTCAAATAAGGTCCAATAGTGCTTCAAGTACAGAAGTTCAAAGTAAAAGCTAATACCATTTGTTTTGGGCAGTGCGCTGACATAAAATGGAATGCCCAATTTACATTATATTTCTCCCCTCTGGCGTAAAGCATACCGACTAGACGTACACTGCGGAGCGATGAGAAGTATTGGCTATAGTTGAGAATCTCATGGACATTAGAAACCTCAAGAAAAACTATTTTAAGCTACACCCGAGAATATTTTTCTGACGAAGATTCTGGAAATTTCGGTGATTATCACAAGGGGAAAAGGCCATCTGACAGTGATAAACAGACACAGCTGAGAAGGCCCTTAAATAAAAATAACCCTGTCTTTTTCGTTATTCTATATATCCCTGGGAAAAACCTCAAGATATCTATCATCGAGTTGATCAACAACAAATTGAGGTTCCCCGCAACTGAACACGCATTCGAAGAAACCTATATACTGAAGAATCTGTCAAATATGAGTGCGACCACAATTTCAGCCTGGGACAATTTTTCTAGGGAAGCACAAGAGGATCAAAAAGTGTTACTACCTTTCGTCAAAAAAGCCAAGAAAAATCGGGAAAAAGCCATCCTTAGCTAAGACAAGCTTATTATTGAAGAGAAGAAATATAAAAAGAAGGTTGTAACGGATATCGATGTAAAAGTTGATGAGGAACAGGATTAAGTCACAAGCGATTCGACGAAAACATTACATGAAATAACAATAAATGTAAAGTAATAATGCAAAAACAATAAATTCATAAAAGCAAAACAATAAATTGTTTGAAAAATGTTTAAAGCAATCAAATGAATCATTTTTAAATTTTAAAACTGCTAAAAATATCTCTAAATAGCAAGAAAATTATATTTTTTCTGAGAGTCATAACTCTTGATCTATAAACACTAGAAGATTATATTTTTTTAGATTTACGCAATGTTTCCCGCCCTACAACTGTTTTAATGCACCACTTACGTACCACCTTCACCTAGAAGAGAAGTATTTGAAAAAACTGAACATGAGTAATTTGCACTGAGAAATAGGTCAAAAGTGTTCAACTTTGTGAAGCCATAACTTAAGACCTATTGGGAAAGGGCATTGCATTTTTTAGGGTTACTCTAAATTGCGTCTACTTTAAATGAAGTGTTGAACATTTTTTCGTGAAATTAAAAGATTCCAAAGTACAAATACAAACTTCAAAATTGCGTTTTTTCGTCTCCTTTTTCAAAAAAAATTGTGGTTCTTTAAAGCGCCATAACTCGGCACCTAATAGGAGGTTTTTCTGCCTTCACATTTTTCTGAATTTTCTCTAGTCTAATTTTGGTGTTCAAAATTTTGCTATAGAATTTAATGGGGCGGGTGAGTCTACGCAAACACGATTTTTATCACTTTTTTCAAAAATATCTACGGGACGCATAGATGTTATTTCTAGAAAACTCGGAATTTTAATAAGGACCCTTTAATAAACCGTTTTAAAAAAAAGTTCATTACCTACTGAATACGATAAAAAATACATTTTTTCGTCCAAGATTCCTAAACTAATCTTATGGCATGGATATTCCGTTTTCTTAAATGTATGAAAATTTTGTTTGTGTAAATTAAAAAAACCATTGGTGTCCCAGCAAAAAAGAAATAATTGATATGGATTGCAGGGAACTAACCTTTTTTGAATTCGCGTGAATCATTTAGACGAATTGAGACAGCGCTAGTTGCATGCGTATGAGTTTATATAAATTCGTGGTCAAGGTCAATTAAAAAAACATTAATAGAAAATGCACGCGTCTAGAACTGATCCGACGATATGTCGCGTATCAGTCCACAGTATTTCCACTGAGCTGCGGTAAAATTTAATTCACATTTACAATAAATTCAATACGCGTCGCACGTTCGTTTTCCTGTTACGGATTAAACTGTATAAATCAACACTTATTGAAATTTACCGTGACGAATAAGGGTGAATTCGCTCACGAATTTAGACGCATTGAAATGAATTAGCTGAGTTTAAACTTTTGCACCGTATTTTTACGTGCAGAAAGATTCAAAATTGAAATACCGTAATTTCGAATTTACTCACATTGGCACACTGGTCCAAGGCGTCATTGTCGCAATGCGGGATTTGCGGGGTGTCTTAATCTTTCCAGTTCAATTCGTATGAATACTTTATTATTTGCTGGGGTCTAACTTCAGACAATCACGATAAATAAATTTTTTTAAATATCCCAATAGTCATCAATACAGATTGCTCCTGAAAAGAAACAGTTTGTATACAACATAAATTTCCCCTATGTTAAAAATGCCAACTTTTTAAATTCGTGTTCAAGAACTAAAAAATTCTATAATAAAGTCAACTTTTTCACTATGCAAGAAATAAAAATACAATAAAGAATTTGCGGAAAATTTTGTATTTAAAAAAATTCTGGCACTTACCTCTTAAATTTTTATAATCCTCTTTTATGGCACCCAATCAATACATATTATTGAACTTCACCTCATGCTGTTACATTACTCTCACTAAAGGCTATTTGTAACGAAAAAGTCCTTTTTCGTGCGCATCAATCAAACCACATACGGATAGGTGTGTCACAACAAACTTTAGCTTTTTTCGCAACATTCTAGTAAAATTTTTTTCATTAATCATTTTTAAATTGACAACCCAGTGGGAACGTCATATTCCACAAAACAAAAGAAAACTGCACTAGCTGAAAATAATGCACCATCAGAGAATTTTCCGTATATCAGAAATTTAGAATTAAATCTTACCGCATTTCCTCTCACTTCAGCGTATTTTTAACGTCCTTTACGAATTCTGTCGCATTATAGACATTCAGAATAATTACAACATAGAAACTAATCTTTACTTAACTAGACCATAGTTCACGCTACGCACGCACTAATTACCCTTTCTTTAAAAGAAAACTAAGTTCATTTTCCAACATTTTGTTACAGATTTTAAAACAATCTAATGCATCGAGTGGGCAAAAAATTGAGGATGTCCTAGAGACGTCGTCGGGACATTCCTAAGACATCGTTTAGAATATGTCTTTTGGACATCCTAGAGATGATCTAAACACTTCTAATGTCAGTAAGACAGATTTCTCGAAAAACATCTATGTCTATAAGACATCTTTAGGACATTAGATGACTTAGAGACGTTGATTGGACTGATATTGGACGTTCTTTGGATGTTCGTGGTTTTGTGCCCGCTGGAAATCTGGAAAATTGCGAATCATTCTGTCGGTTTTATGTTAAGTTGATACGAAGGACCTTTGCAAGCCTCTCAAGCTTATAGCTTAGATACCCGGAATTTCCGAGCAACCTACGTTGAGCCTGAGAAGATTGGCGGTCCAGAAACCCACAGTAACATTAAAAGTGCGGATAATTTAGTGGTCGAAAGCCTCGAGAAGATCGACTGTAGGTCATATCGGTGAATCAAGAGGATCCAGATGAAAATGCTTTATGAATGAAACGAGAAGATGAGGAAAGCAGAAGTCGAACCGCCCTTGTATACACAGAAGCAGAATGGTATGCAGAATATGATATGCGGTTCTATAATTTACAATAAAACTGATGACAACCCTAGGGCAGCAATTTATGTTAGAAGAGGCATCGATTTTAATAGTCTACCTAGGTTCTGTACCCAAGATCTAGTACGAATTAAAATACAGCATCAAATAAGAGAAAGAAGTCAGCCTATAGCGATTGCCTCAGCATACCTGCCATTCGATTCTCTGAACCGACCACCACCAGAGAAATTAGGAAATATTTTACCATACTAAATAGGGAAAATTCACTAACCTTTGTTGAGACCAGATGTCCAGAGGTTCTTGATTTAATCAATTGTTCAGTTCCTGAAGCAATACTCGAGGTCTTGAAGGTTACCCATACTGAATATGTTATAGAATGTGGTACGACGGTAATAGTGAGCTATGCTACTTTAGCTCTTTCTTTGGTTACCATAATACGGGAATTCAGTTATCTGCTCCTATAACGAAGCCTAAAAGATACAGTATCCCTGTCGCAGATGGAGAGACATCATTCACTCTAAAGAATTCAAACCACCCTTTACAACTTATTTTCAGGACGAAAAAATTGGTGGACATGCGAGACGAGAAACCCTTCTTCTATTTTTGAAAATCATGTCTGCACTTGACAGATAAAATAAACATTTAGCAAGCCAAAAATGTTCATTATTTGTTAATAAACAGCTGTCTAAGATGGAAATAGACACCATAATAAGGTATGTATACCATCTATCCTCCACAAGTGGTGAACCTCCAAATGCTCAGGTGGTAAATAAGATTGTTGAAGTTTTAGACAAGACTGATGGAATTAACGTCGTTGTCGAAATACAGCAGAAAAAAAAACCTACTTTCTGTAACACAAACACAACATGCGAACACGCATTTTGTGCCCTTACGCCTGATTCAACGCCTATTTACCACATGCCTATTTACCACAGGTAACGGAGCTCAGAGACTGACGCGTCAGGTAGAGGACAGCAAATAAGGCCTTTAAGGTGGATGAGAAGCCGTAAACCTGTGCACGTTTCATTGGCTGGTAGCTATCAGAATGATGTCCTCGACGCCCTATTCAGCTATTTTTAATATTGTATTGTTAAGTTTTGGCAGAGTCTTTATTAGGAATAAGAGCGAATATAAGTTTGCAAACGATTACTAGACATGTAATCAGGTTGTGTGTGTGTTTTGTTTTGCACTCAGTAACGTCTTAAATGGGCAGTCAGTTTACGAGTGTAACTCGTAGAAAGTAGCAATAAAGTTACGTATTATTCCTTGCCTCCAAATTCCAAGAGTTTGTTTTCAGGGCATCTTATTATAGCTTTTCCTGGAAGTCCTTTCTCTTGTCAATTGTAAAGTATCTTGAAAGTGTCTTTTTTAATTTTAATTTAATTTTTAATATTTATTTTATCAACAAAGATCTGTGACAAGTGTAAAACTTTGCTTCAGAAATTTTGCTCATCTAGTATCGGAATTTTGTGTATACTTTTTATTCGACACCTTTGACTATTTCCATTATTTCTTTCAACTCACTTTTTATCACACGGTTACTTAAACCTCTACCTAATCTGAGAATATCTGTAAATAAATCAGGAATTCCAATATTAGGTTGCTGTTCAATCAAAATAGAAAGTCTGTTCTCATGTTTTTTGTCACTGTTTAACAATTTTAGATTAAGGCAAATCTGATGTTTCAAAAGATCAATAATTCCATCTTGTAAACATGCGTCTAATTCACTTCTGATTCTGGATTCTCAATCAAAAAAGTTTTTGAAGAACAATGCCTCTTAATTTTTTATTGATATTAAACGATAATTTAAACTTTCTAAAGGCGTGCAAGTTTGATCTGCTTAAAAAACATAATGTTAAAAAAAGGGGAAAAGGGGTACAGATTAACTATAATCCAATTTAGCTAAATTAAAATTTTAAGCAATTTAAATGAGATAGAAATCAAATTTAAAATCCTATTTGGCGTCCAATAATCAAGTGAATGCGCGGAATTTCTAAAAATAAAATTAAAAATCTAACGATTAAACTTGGAAAACCACCACAAAATTTTCCTAAAGCAATTTGACAATAGATAAAAAAATTTCTAAAAAAGAAAAGGAAAAAATTTATTTTCTTAGACAAAAATAAAAAATAGAGAAGAAAAATGAGGAGGCAACAAACCAACTCTCCTTTCTTCTATTTTATTTCTTTGGTGTTTTTATTTGTATTATTATCACATCACAATAAAAAAACATTTGTAAAAAAAATGATTAATGTTTCAGCATTCATACAGAACCCTTATCAAGGCAAAACAAATTAAATTCAACTAGGAAAATCGAGCAGGCAGGAAGAGCGACGAAACCACGATGCTCTTTCCCTGATAACCGAGAATCAAGTGAGGGTCAAAGTGCAAACCCATCACAAACATACCTATAATATGCGGTTAGAGTCAAAAGGCAAATCGGTCATAAAAATACCTTACAAAATTCGTCACAAACACATCAGAAATAGACAAAGTAAAGGAAAATCAATAATGATGAAAACTCAGTGCTAAATATAATTAATCATACTAATTATTAATCATATTAATCACTTTCTTCTCGGGTGTCAGGGAGAGAGCATCGTGGTGCCGTTGCTGTTCAGGTCTGCTCAAATTAGTTTTATTTTATTTACTTAATTATGATTATTATTATTTTTTATAAATGTTTCTTATTGTGATTTGATAATCATAAAAATGAAAAAGACGAATGAAAGAAAAGAGAAGAAAGGGGATTTGGTTGGTTGCCTTCTCACTTTTATTTCAACACATTTTATTGCAACTTGTTTCGTTTTTCCATTAATATAATTTGTTCATTTTCAATGTGATTTTCAGGATTTAAACTAAAAATATGTAGATATAATTTAAGTGACCAATTTCGTCAAATAAAATGTTATTGCAGCTTGTGTCCTTCCAAAAAGTTAATTCTTATATTATATATATATATATTTATAACCAGAATTATAAATAAAGAAATAAAATGTTTGTTAAACAACTTTTGTCTTATAATTTCTTTCGTCTCTTGTGTTGGATTGTCCAACATTTTATTTTTTTATTGGTAATCTTATTTTTTACAATTAAAAGAAAATCTGCTTGTCCTATCTCAAAATGATTCATAACAACCTTATCCTTTTAAAGTGAAAAACTTTTGTCTTTTAATTTTTGTTCGTACCTTGCGTCGTTAAAAAAATTATTTTTCATGTTATATTTCACAATTAAAGCGAAAAGTACGTGTCGCATGAAAAGCTATTCATAAAAAAGTTGGATGAGTTTGCACTCTTTTTGGGAGAAAAACGTTTATCTATTCATTTTTTTCATAGATTGTAACGCTTATCCAAAAATTTAATTTTTGTATTTTTAATGTTGTTCTTTACGAATAAAACAAAAACTATGTGTCCTATTAAAAAGTAATTAATAATACATTTGTAGATCTTCTTAGAGTGCATAATTTTACTTGACTAATTTTTTTCGTATCTTGCATAGTTTTTTTATGTCGTGCTTTGTTTGGCTTGAAATGTTTATTTTGTTTTTTTGTTGAATTTATGATAATACATTTTTACTACCATTATTATATTTTTTCATTAATAGATTTTTATATTTTAATTATTTGTGTCACACAATGAAAACCTAAATTCAAAAGTAATCACAATTCGAATTACGGAATTTGTAATCACAAACATTTCTTCAAAATGCACATTTGGCGGGCCTGTCTTCATATGCGCAATACACCTGCAGAGTGCCTCTCAGACCTTCAAAACAGCGCCATCTGACTATGGTTCAAAGATCAGATTACTGTCACGTATCTTGAAGAAAACGAATACACATATTTGACCAACAACACAATAAAGGGGATCAAAGTGATGAAGAAGCTTGATTAACAGTGTCTTACCGTATCCCAGCCCACTGTCGAGAATGCTCCAGGAGCCAGGCAGAGAAGTCACCACAGCTCTTCATAAACCTTAGGAGGAAGAAAAACCTGAATCGAACTGGTAAAGTTATTTCAGCACGTTCTGTGCACATATTAAAAAGATAAGTTTTAAATATATATTTTGTGATAAAATATTTTGTTCATAGCAACGAAAAACTGTTACACGTTTAGTACGTTCAGCACCAACATAACCTATATTATGCATTAAGATTTATCTGGCTGACTGATAGCAATACTTTCTCGGAAAAGTGTTCTCCAATTCCAATAATGAATAGGATGCTTATTATACACTTAAAATATGTTTTCAACCTTGCAAAATCGCACCAAGTTAACGACAAAGTGTGATTTACTATTATTCTATATAAATTCTAAAATTCGTTCTTAAACTAATATAACCGACTTAGAACTCTACTGATATCATACGGGAAAATTGACATTACCGAAGCTATACATTCAACCGCTGAAATAATAAGTAATATACTTTCACTTGCTATCGAAAATGTCCATCTTCAATAACACTTTAAAACCCGTTTTTTTGAATGCCCAAGGTATCCTTAAAAAAGGCATGAATAAGTCACATACGCTTACAAGAATAAAATCACCAAAATCACCGCTTGCTCAGTGAAACTTTACTTCGCGAATCCATACAAATCAATCTAGTTCGAAGCTATAATTTATATTGAACTAACACTAATAGAAGCTTAGCCTTAACTTCGAGTGATTCAAGTTCAGGAATTATGAAAAAACTATAACTATAACTAACCCACATGACGAGCCATCTGACTCGCTATCTCTGAATGCCATATCTGAATGCGGAAAAGTTGTTTCCAATTATCTTAAAACCCCAAGCACTGATAACTTCAAGAAAATAACTCATACGAAATTAACAAAACAAATTAAAAATACTAAAAAGAACAAATCTCTCAAATTTCAATCTGAAATAATTTCATCTAGAGATTGTCTAATTCAAAAACACACTTTTAAATTTTGAACACTTTTAATTTATTTATGATTATTAAATTTTTACAAATAAATTTCCAAGTTTACAATTCAAAATTTAAAGACTTGAATCCTATTGAATTGAAAATTATTCTTATTTAATAGTTGAAAATGTTTGAAAATTAAATTTTGAACCCTTTAATCAGTTTTGAATTTTTACTGACCCCATTTTCAAAAGTCTAATCTGCAAACATTTCGATTTTTTACGTTTTAAAATTTTTCTGTTTTTAAATTTTCAATCTGAAATAATTAAATTTAGAGACTGTCCAATTGAAAAACATACCTTCAAATTTTTAACGCTTTCAATTTATTTATGATTACGAATTGTTTATGAATAAACTTCTAAGTTTATAATTCCAAATTTGAAGACTTGAATCCCATCGAATTGCAAATTATTCTTATTTTTATTATCCTTATTATTTCACACCATTAAGCCGTTTCACTTTCGGTGTAGGCGTGTTATTTATTTGAATAACACGTTTATTCCGCAACACTGCTCCGACCCAGGTTGCTGATCAATCTCTCTAGCAATCACCCCAAGTGAAGA
>JAAAKG020148889.1:0-31938 GCA_010014905.2 Druon quercuslanigerum | reverse complement strand
CACTATTCGACTTTTTCTAACCGCACCTCGATTATCCCTAAATTCGTATATTTTATTTCAATTATGGATATGCGATACAAGAAATATTGATACTAAAAGTCCCTCCGTGTATAGGGCGCTTAGTTTTTGTTCTATTCGTGAAAAATAACATGGAAAATAAAAAAAAAAAAAAAATTCGTAGAAACATGAAACAAGTTACGAGAAAAATTATTTAACAAAAATAAAAAATTTGTGGAAAAACGACAAAAGGGACGTCAAGAAATGTATAGAAAAGTTATTCAGCTAAAAAGAGATAAAATTTTTTAATCATTAATTACATTCTGATCATTTATGCGATTAAGAAAGTATTAGAGTTGTCCAGAACTTGACACCATCTCATTCCAACTTTAAACCAAACCACGCAAAATATAAAAAAAGTGTTTAAAACTTTTGAAAAATTCTATAAAATGTCATAAACATTTACCAATAAGAATGAAAACCCAGATCCTATTCTTAGTATACCAGCGCGAGACAGAGAAAAATGTCTAAAAAAAGTAATGCCGTTTTATATATATATATATATATATAATGTAATGTTGTGCGCACACAAAAAATGGAAGTACCATTCATTTCCCTTGTTAAGACCTTGTGTTTGAGACAATAGATGAAAAATCAACACACAAAAAATTGAGGCCAGACCGTTTTTTTATTTATGAAATGTTAAGTAAACTTTCTAAGCGTCTTCAGCGGTGTTTCGAAAAATGCCTTAACAATACTTCCGGATGATAATGACAATTCATCAAATTTCTTAAATTATCTTGAAGCTATTGAAACATTTCAAAATCTCTTTGCAGGCAATGAAATTTTGAAAATTCTATTGAATTTATTAAAACTCTACAAAATTGTTTAAACTCCTATAAAAATTAATTTTTGCGAACTACAGGAGATTTCAAGGTTCTCCATTTTGCATAATACACTTATTTTTATAGGTGCAAATATTATTGAGAATTTTTTTATGTAGCTCTCAATAAAAAATAATAATGTAAAATCAAGGCTTGAAAACATTTTTTATAACTGATGAAAAATTCACATTTTTAAAAATATGTTTATTTAATTGTTTTAATTCAAAATATGTTTTTTGAAAACAAAAACTTATCCTCCAATAAGTTTAATTTTTGATTTTTTAACATCAACTTTGACCGCCATTTTATTTTTTGTTCCTATTATATGACAACTTCAACTTTAAAATCGATGGTTTCGATATTTTTCATATTTTCAAGGATGGTAATGTCTTTCAGAGATGCAAATTGCTCAAAAGTTCTAAAAATTTTTATGTACTTTGTTAATTTAATTGAATTTACAAAAAAATTTCATAAATTTTCAACCTACTAAATAAAATGTTTGATTAATAAGTCCTGTAAATTAAGTTGCTTACAAAAGCTTAAAATTTATTAACATTCGTTATTGTGACATCTTTGAAGTCTAAAACTCCTTAAATTTTTAATTATTTAATCAGTAGCTTTAAGATAATTTTCATTTTTTTTGGTAAAAAAATTATATGTATAAAATATTTCAAAATCTAAATTTAGTGATATCCAGTAATAAAATTTGCAAAAAATCGAGTTTTCAACCAAAGAGAATAATCGTGTATAAAAAAATTAATTTTTAAAAAGTTTAATAATTGATTATTCCACCTATGAATATTTTAATTTTCAATCAAAAACAGTCGAATGAAACAAAAAAATACGAATTTTAAACAAATTATTTTAATCCTGAACCAAAAAAGATTAACTTTCAAATATAATAGTAAAATTTTCAAGAAAAAATTTGAATTTACAAACCAAAAATATTCATTTTCTACAAAAATAATTAAATTTTGAACCCAAGAAATAAGAGTTTTTACCAAAATGAGGGATCTTTTAACTAAAGAAAATCTTTTTTTGCGAAAATCTGGATTACCTTCATTTATGTTAAAAAAATTAATTTTAAACAATAAAAACCAATTTGAAACAAATTAGTTAAATTTAAAAAAAGACTTTTTAACAAAAATTATAGATCTTTAACCGGTAGAATCAATTTTTAACGAAATAGTTGAAATTTCAAACCAAAAGATGAATTTTCAAGCAAGACGAATGTCTATAAAAATGCTAATTTGCGAATAAATGAAAAAATAACGTTTTTAGTTTAAAAATAAACAAAAAAAGAAACGAAACCAAAATTTTGAACTAAAAAGCTTTATTTTCTACGAAAAAATATTCATTTTTGAAAAAATAGAAAAATTTTGAAGCAAATTTTGATCTTTTAAAAAATTTTTCACCTTAATAGTTGAATTTTAAGATAGAAAGGCGAATTTTTAACTAAAAAGATAAATTACTAACTAAGAAGATTAATATCTTTACCACAAAAAAAAAAGTTTCAATAAAATACAAAAAAAATTTTAATGATTGGTTCAAATATTTAACTGGGGATATAAGTTTTTAACCAAATATATATATATATTTATATAATAATTATTTAATAAATATATTTGAACAAATAGATAAAGTTTCAATCTTGAAAATAAATTTTCTACGAAACAAGACCAATTTTTAATAAATGACGTACATTTTCACCCGAATAGTTGAATGCTGAAACCAAAACATAATTTTTTAAGCAACCATAGAATTTTTAAGTTTTCAAAAACATTAATTTTTAATGACAAAAAAGAATTTTCAACAAAAAAGTTCACTTTTCAAGACAAAAAGGTTAATTGCCATAAAAAGTTGAATATTTTACCAACAAAAAATTAATTTTCAACGAAAACAAAAAGAATTTTTAAGAAAACAGTTAAATTTTTCCAAACAAAAAACATTTTCATTTTTACCTAAAATAATCGATTTTCTACTAAATTATGAATTTCGAACAAATTACATGGATGTTCAACCAATTTTTTAACTAAAACTGAAAAATTTATAGGCCAACATGAAATAGTAAGATTTCCATTACAAAATTTTTTTTATTTATTGAAAACACTAATTTTCTACAAGAAAGTTATATTTTTAAGCTAAAAGGGCGATTTTTTAAATGAATTGTTGAATTTTCAAACAAACTCAGATTTTTAAACGAAATTATTGACTTTTTTTACCAAAGAGATACATTTTTAACTAAACTTATGAATCTTCAACAAAAAATAATTCTATTTTTAATGACAAACAGTTAAATTTTAAACAAAAAAGACTAAAACAGTTTCATTTTTGACAAAAATTTGCATTTTTAGCCAAACATTTAATACTAAAATTTAAAAAAAAAGTTATTTTTAATGAAAAAACTAATTTTTTACAAACAAGTTGACTTTTTAAGCCAATAAAGCAAATTTTCCTAACAATGGTGATTTTTTTATCAGTAACATTAATTGTCAATTAAACCGCAAATGATGATAACAACATTGTGAAATTTGTAACCGAAGAGATAACTTTTTTATTAAAATAATGAATCCTAAAGCAAAAAATATTTCAATTTAAATAATAAACTGCAGAATTGAAAACAAAAATACGAATTTTTAACACAATACTTGAATCCTCAACTAGAATAGATTCATTTTCATAAAAAATTTGCATTTTTACCCAAAATAATCGATTTTATTATATTTCATTTTTCAAGCAAAAAACACAAAAAATTTGTAACAAAATTGTTGGGTTTTTAACCAAAGAGATAATTTTTTCGCTAAAATTATGAATCTCCAAACCAAAAATATTTCAATTGAAATAAAAAACAGTTGAATTTAAAACAAAAAGAGAAATTTTCAACACAATACTTGAATCCTCAACTGAAACAAATTGATTTTCAAAGACATATTTGCATTTCGACCCAAATTAATCGATTTTCGGCAAAAAATAGGAATTTTCTTCAAGCTACAAAATTTTTCTACCGAATATTTAAATTCTTAGACTAAAACAGATCAATTTTTAGCCAAAAATTAAATAGTAAAATTTAAGAAAAAAAGTTATTATTAATAAAACAACTAATTTTCTACAAACAAGTTGACTTTTTAAGCCAATAAAGCAAACTTTCCTAACAATGGCGATTTTTTTACAAAAAAAATTGATTGTCAATTAAACTTTTTTATTAAAATAATGAATCCTAATGCAAAAAAAATTTCACTTTAAATAAAAAACTGCAGAATTGAAAACAAAAATACGAATTTTAAACACAATACTTGAATCCTCCACTAAAATGGATTCATTTTCATAAAAAATTTGCGTTTTTACCAAAAATAACCGATTTTATACCAAAATTTTAAACAAATTACGTAAACTTTAAAGGACATAGTTGAATTTTTAAACTGGAAAAGATCTGTTTCTATCCTAACATGAAATAGTAAAAATTTTAATAAAAATTAAATTTCCAATGAAAAAACGAATTTGCTACAAAAAATTTGATTATTCAAGCCAAAAACGTAAAAAATTGGTAACAAAATTGTTGAATTTTTAACCAAAGGGATCATTTTTTCGCTAAAATTATGAATCTTCAAGCAAAAAATATTTCAATTTAAATAAAAAACAGTTGAATTTAAAACAAAAAGAGAAATTTTTGAACACAATACTTGAATCCTCAACTGAAACAAATTGATTTTCAAAGACTTATTTGCATTTTTACCCAAATTAATCAATTTTTAACAAAAAATAGGCATTTTCTACAAAATAGATAAATTTTCGACTCAAAGGAATTATTTTCACCAAAAAAATACATATTTTCATCAAAATAAATTAATTTTCCGCCATAAGTTAAAATTTCAACTAATATAAGTTCTCAACCAAACATGGAATAGTTACATTTTTAGTGAAATAAATTAATTTTTAGCCTTAAAATGTATTTTTAATTTAAAAAATGTATCTGTCATTAAAAAATGATATTGTAACAAAGTAGTTCAACTATCCACTAAATAGTGGAATCGTCTACCAAACATAATAAAATCTTCTACTAAATTGTGGAATTTTCTAATAAAAATACCATTTTTTTTACAGAAAAAGTAGAATTTTTAAACTAGAAAAATTAATTTTTAACAAAAAAGTTAGGTTTCAAATAAAACAGGTTTATTTTTAAACAGTTTATTAAACCTGTTTTACCAATACTTCCAGAAGATGATGACATTTCGTAAAATTTCTTAAAACACCTTGAACTTTTTTAAACCTAACGAAATCTTTGGATATTCATAGAACTTCCGTATATTTCATTGAGGTAAAAACTCTAAAATTAACTCTGTAAAGCTGAAGAAAATTCTGGTAAACATTTTTCTAGATTTCACATATCAATAAAATATGTAAAATAACGCTATTACTTTTTTTAATCCTTTAAAAGTATTTTGTAGAAGTGATGTTATTTTTGCCGCTTGAAACCCGGATTTACTTAAAACATAAGACTATAAATATTCCGAGGTAAATTTGAACGAATTAAAAAAAATTTTTTTTCTGGAAACCGATTTATAAAATGTAGGACACGTTTGATGCATTAAAGTCGTGAGACAATGACTAGCATATACGACATTCTAATGTAACGCAAGAAAATATGAGTTAATAAATAGATTTATTGTCAAAGAAACATTTGCATTTTTACCACAAAAAAAAGATTTTCTACCAATAATACGTATTCAGAACAAATTACATAAATTTTTACCCAAAATAGTTAAATTTTTTAACTGGAACATATCGATTTGTAGCATAATATGAAATATTAAAAAATTTATTTTCAATGAAAAGACGAATTCTCAACAACAAATTAGATTTTTGCAACCAAAAACGCTGGAGCATTTTATGAAATGTTGAATTTTTTAACACTCAAAAAATTAATATTTATCCAAAAAACAGAGAATTTTTAACGAAATTGTTAAGATTTTAACCAAAAAGATAAATTTGGTAATAAAATAATGAATCTTTAACCACAAATAATTTCAATTTTATATAAAAAAAAACAGTTGAATTTAAGACATAAAGACGAATTTGTAACGCAGTACTTAAATCCTCAGCTAAAGCAGATTAATTTTTAAGCAAACAGTTGCATTTTACCAAAAATAATTAATTTTCGATAAAAAAGGAGAACTAGCAACAAAATAAATAGATTTTCAACTAAAAGGAGACATTTTCTGCCAAAAAATACATATTTTTATCAAAATAAATCAATTCTCCACCGTCAGTAGCATTTTCAACTAAAAATATAATCAAATATTTCATCCAAACATGGAATAGTTAAATTTTTAGTGGAAAATATCAATTTTTAGCCAAAGAAATGAATTTTCAACTGAACTGATGAATCTACCACTAAAAAATGAATTTATAACAAAGTAGTTGAACTGTCCACTAAATAGTGGAATCGTCCGACCAATAGTTGCTTCTTCTACTTAATTGTTGCATTTTCATACAAAAAATACGATTTTTCCACAAAACAGTTGAATTTTTAAAACAGAAAAATAATTTTGGAACAAAAAAGTTTCATTTCATTCGAAACCGATTTTTAAAACCAGTTTATTTAGCTACTTCAAGTGGATGATGACATTTCATAAAATCTGTAAATGCCATGAAGGCTTTGAAACCTTACGAAATATCTTGAAATGCAAAGAACTTCCGTATATTCCACTGAGTTCATTAAAACTTTATAAAATTTATAAAAATTCTAGTAAACATGTTTTTGAATCTCACATCTGAGGTTAACATTTTTATAATAACAATCTTTTTCTATAAGTATAATATAAACCAAAAATATAAAAAAAATCTAAATGTTTCGATGTAAATTGAAACGAATTACAAACAAAATTTTTTTCCTTGTCACCGACCGACCAAATGTAGGGCAAGTTTGATGTATACAAGTCATGAGGCAATGACTAGTATATATATAGTCGAATCTGGCACCAGAAAATTTATCAGTTACATTGTTATTTAATTTCTTCATTACCACTCTCATCAGTTTTTTATCTGCTTGAAAGAAATGAAGATCGGTTTTATTCTGATCTTCAACTTGATGGTCATCTTTTCTTCTTTTGGTAAACATAATAATATAATATATCTATAATTTTATTAAAAAATATTGAGGCTTTCCAGAAATAGAATTTGTTCGACTTCCTTCGGAACTAATACATTTATAGACCACCCTACTGTACAGTTGGTGGTGCAACATTTTTTGTGTGCATTTGAAAGCAGATCGCCCTCAAATTTGGTTGAAAAGTCAAAAAATAAATGCAAAAAAAATAAAAAGTGATATTTATTTGTCACCAAACAGCAATCTTTAAAATTATCTATACGATAAAAATTAACAACAAATTTTTAAATCTTACCCCTATATAAGTCTGTTTTATAGGATGCAAGAAAATTCCCAGTAGTAAAACTGGACCTCTATGAGTTTTCTGCGTTAATTAGTATTATTATTTTAAGGTAACAAATATAATTGTTTCAACAATGTTTTATTATTATTAACTATTCTCTCTTATATTATTTTCAAGAAAGTTGCGATCCTTCCAGAATTTTTTACTTTGTTTTGTCTCTTTAATTGCGAATAAATAATTAACAAACATCACAGAGAATCTTTTCTTAAACAGTATTTTTCTTTTTTGTGAATTCACTGAGGGCTTTTCTGCTTTTAATAATAATAATATTTATTATTTGTTCCTAACTACAAATTTAAAGAAAAAATTCAGAAAAACCAACAACTTTCTCCCAATTCCTCTAAGACCAGATAGTTGTAAAAAAATAATTTTTTAAAACAATTATGTCTGTCAACTTGCATCTATTATTTTCTCAAAAAGTAACAAATGGACCTAAAGATAATGTTTTTAGGAAAAACAGCAGCTATCTAGCATTGCTACAAAAGTATATTTTTTCCAAACAATTATATTTGTTAAGTTGAACTAATTTTGACCTCGCTTCGGTTAACTGGAATTACTACCTCTCTCTAAATAAAAAGTGAACAAAAAGTTGAATATTTAAGAAGAAAACTCAACTTTATAGCATTATTCAAACAAAATGTTAATAAAAATAATAATAAATAAACTGTTCAATTAATTATTACCTCACATTAATTGAAAAGTGGACCAAGGTTGAAACTTTAGACATACATAAAAATTCGAACAAAAATTTGGTCCACCAAATTACGGTACATTAGCGTGATCCTCAAATGAATTAAAACTTTTTTTTCTCCAATTTTCATACTGACCTCCCCCCTCCCGCGCTCCAAGAACCTTGTTTGAGGTATGAAAAAAATAAATCCTTTATTTAAGAAAAATGATAATTAGAGGGCTGAAAACATTTTTAACCAATTTATCGTTTTTTAAACCGTTATTTTTCTTCAATGAAAGACTGAAATTTCAATAAAGTAGTTTAATTTTTAACGATAGAGATTAAGTTTCGAGTAAAATTATAATAATTGACGTTTCAACCAAAACTACGACAAGATAAAATTTGTTCATAATAGATCGATTTTCAAGTAAACAGTTAAATCTCCAACTAAAAAATATAAATTTCCACCCAAACATGAAATAGTGAGATAGTAAGCTAAAAAATAGTCATTTTTAACCAATGAAATAATTTTTGAACGAAAAAATTTTATCAAAGAAATTCAACTTTTCTGCAAAAAAGTTTAATTTTCTGCCAATATATCACATCTTAATCTAAATTGTTGTAGAATGTACAACAAGAAAATGTGAATTTCAAAGAAACTGTTAATTTTTAAAAGAAACAGATTAGATTTCTTTTTAAAAAAACTTGTAAACCAAAAAGCAATTTCCTATCAAAAGAATTTAATTGGCAGAAAAAAACTTTTAGTCAACCAAGAAGATAATTTTTTCAGGAAATTGTTTAATTTTTAAACCAAAAACGTGAATTATGTAGAAAAACGTTTCATATTTAATCCAAAAATATATATTTTCAACCAAAAAGTTAATTTTGAAGCCACTTGTTAAATTTTCCACGAAAGGATATCATTTTTAAAGTAAAAAGGTGAGCTTTTGACCAAAAAGATAATCTACAACCAACTACTTGAATTTCCACCCAAAAAAGGATCAATTTTTAACAAGAAATGGATTACATTTTTAGTATTACATTATTACATTTTATTTTTATTGTACATAAAATTATCTCTGCGGCCAGCCACAGAGCTGCCTTCAAAATGATTTCTGAGAACAGCCGGAAACATTATATTATAAAAAGTCATATTGATTGATTTCAATTTCCACTTACAGAATTGAGTTCGCAATCCGGCAAACCTGGTAGCTCAAGTAATTCTAATATACCATCTTATACTATTCTAAAGAGACCTCAACAACCATCTACTTCAGCCCCAGTTCCTACTAATCCACAGGAATATAAGGACAAATCTTCTCCAGTCCCAGAACCTCTTACTCCAAAGACACGGAGAAAAAAAGATCCAGTTCCAGATACTACCAGTCTACAGAAATCTCCAACATCTCTTCTAGGCCTAGGTCCTAATACTCAAAAGACATGGCAAAAAAAAGGTTCTCCTGTTCCGGATACTGCTAGTCTACCAAAATATCAAACATCTATTCTAGGCCCAGTTCCTACTACTCTACCGGCATATAGTAGTATACCTTTTCCAGCCTCAGATCCTCGTCCTCAAAAGATATGGAAAAAAAAAGATACTCCAGCTCCAGAAACTAGTAGTTCTCAGAAATCTTCAGCATCATCTGAAATACCAGCTTATACTATTTTAAAGAGACCTACTAAATAACAATATCCTCGAGTTCCAGATACTACTAGTCTACAGAAATCTCAAATAACAACTCCATCGGTGCCAGTTACAAATATCCAATACAAATCTCAAACACCTTCTTCGGACCCAGTTACTAGTAGCAATCTCAAGCGCCATCTTCTTCAGTCCCAGTTCATAGTATTCAAAAGATATATACAAAAAAACATCTTGGATATCCACACCCAATTCCTCCTAACCTACAGGAATAGAAATTCAAAACTTTCATTTTTCCAAGTGAAAGAAAAATGCCATATTTCGCATAAAGCTAATTATCAAACGGAATTCACAAGAGAAAAGAAAACGAATTTAGATTCATAGGAACGGATGGGCACAAGTGAACCTGAATAAGGATGTCGAATATATCGAGTTTTTTATTATCAAGCGAAAATAAACGTACTGATGCAGAAAAAGAATACTTGTTCTATTTTAACAATCAAGATGATTACGCACTGATGTCATTATGTGGACAGTCTTCGACGAAAAGTAGACACTCACGAGGTGACCAGTGATGAGGATCAACGTCAGGCGTTCGATGGCAAGTCCGCCCTGGGTACCTGCGAACGGATCCCCCACCACACGGCTACCTCTCACTCAGCAGAACTGCTACCATCGACTCTGGGCAGCGGGAGTCTGGGCAGCGTCTACCTAATAAGGACTAAAATGCGGAACTTAGTATTTTTTTAATTTAGCACTTGGCAATTTATAAATATGATATTTTTAATCTGCGCATTCGTTTCCCTTTTTATTAGGTCAAGGCTCCACTAAAACAGAGCATTTTACAAAACTAAAAAAGGAATTTATAAAAAAGAGTTGATTCCTTAACCCTGAAGAAAAAAATCTCAGCCAAAATTTTGAATTGCTCAGTCAATCAAAAATTTTATAAAATTTTTAATATATATATTTATGTTTTGAAATAATTTGAAGCTAGAAACATTAATTTATGCATCAAAATTTGATCTAAAATCTTTTTAAATATTTTCTTAAAATTTTTTCTTAAAAAGTCAGTAAACAATTTGCCAGGAATCTAATGCAAATTTTGTTATTATCTTAGTACTTGCATTTTCCTACAGTTATTTAAAAATCCGACATAGTTAAAAAGTTTCTTCCTAGATTCTATTTCAAAAATTTGGTAAATTAAAAAAATTTATATTTCGTAAATTATTATTTTTTTAATTAGGAATTTTAATAAAATCTTCGTATTTTTTTTAAATCTAAATGTTTTGTTCACAATTTTTAAAATGTACATTTTGTTTGAAAGTGTATTGAAATGTTTTCAAGTTTAAATTATTTTGAAATCTTTTCAAAACTTCTAAATATATCCTAAAAGTACTCGAATTTTTTCCGAATTAATAATTCACAACACTTTTCAATTTTGTAATGAAAATTAAGTTTGGTTGGAAATTCATTTCTTTAGTTGAAAATTCCTTAATTTTAAATATTTTGGTACAAATTCGTGCATTTTGTTAAAAATTATTCTTTTTGAGAATAAAATTAATTTTCTTGGTTGAAAATTTAACTGTTTAGTTAAAAAAATTTTGTTGTTAAAAATACATTTTTGTGGTTGAAGACTCATTATTTCAGCATAAAATAATTTCTTTGTTTAAAAGTTTCACTTTTCTATTGAAAATTCGTTTGCATTAGTTTTTTTTTAAATTTCAAATTGTTTTATTTCGTTTATAAAATATTCTCTATTAAAAATAATACAAGATTAAGACAAGTAGAGAAGTTAACTAAAATCTTGTTTGTTGTAAGAATTTAACTGTTTTTTTTAATTGGTGTTTTTAATTCTAAAATTCATTTATTTTAGTCAAAACTGCATCTTTCATAGATAAAAATGGAACAGATTGGATACAATTTTAGAATTTTGTTAAAAAGTCACCCTTTTCAATTGAAAAGTCAACTATTTCCTAGAAAGTTATCTTATTTAAAACTTATATGTTAGTGTTCAAAAGCCAACTGAAATCTTTTTTAGATATAAATTCAAATCGTTTGGAAGATCAGCTTAGATAAAAGCTTTTAATTTTTTTAAATATCTAATTACCCCGAAGCTAGAAATCATTAAAAGTAAGTGTGTATGTATGAACGTATACTTTAACGATATATTATATGTAAGTTGATACTATTTTTATGTTATAAACCTATTTTGTTTGTAAACAACTATATTATTTAACGCATAGTAATATTTTACAACGTATAATGTCACACTAAAAAATCCACAAGTACGCAATGGATCGAGCCTGAGTTCTTGCAGTATGAAAAAAATCTGTATACTTATATTTAATAAATTTATATGTATTCAGAAAGTCGTTTCGCGTATTAAATCACTTAAATCCTATTAGCTTAGTTGAAAACTCACTGTTTAGGCGATATCGTGTTGTCAAAAGAAACATTAAATATAGTTGGAACAGAAATATTTAATTAAAAAAGAATACTAAACGAAATGTATAGTTGCTGTAACTATAATTCTGCAAACAACAGAAACAGAAAAGATTGGGAAGTTATTTTAAGATATTATAATTATGTATAGTATTTCTGTCAATAGTAAATTTAAACAAAAACAACAACACAACGTGAAAGAACTGAAGATCGCACGAAAACGCATCGGCGAAAAAGACTTAAACGTCAGTAATAACAAACCAATCTAACCAACCTAACCTTGCAAAATGGCACGAACTTTGCGAACTGACTTTGAGTTGCTTAGATGATATTGCGCTTCACCTTTCGCCGCTATTTGAAATAAATTATTCTATTAAATCGCAGACATTTACAATATACCTCTTACAGCGATAGTCAAATTCATCAAATCTGACGAATAAGTGATTGCTATTGGAATATATATTTCCACTTCATCTACATTTTTTACTTTATTCTATGATATTGAACAAATATACAATTTACTGAAAATAATAATTTCTCCGATTTAGAAATTGTGTTAAAAGTGTTCTTTCACTCAAACAGTTCATATAGTTTAACCAAATTATTTATCTGGTGTAGATACACTGATTCTTTATATCAGGATAATTTTAAATTCGCTCGTCCGCGCAGTGAAATTTTTTCCCCGTGTATTATTGAAATTTTTAAAATCAGTTTTAATAACTTTTAGCGTACAAGATGATTACACACACACACAAGCGCGCGCACAACACGCACACACATCGGTTCGGTTTTGCTTCCTCTAGAATCAAACTGAAGGGCCTATGACAAAGCCACCGAACGCGTCCTCTGGTTGCGCATAGAGGGTTCTTGTACTAAAGGTTTTTGCTGAATATGGTTACAAAAAAATTAATATGCAGACGCGGACAATTGTCTAGGGGTGTTCCCGAAGGAATTAACCCCCAAGCGGAGGTGCGACTACCGTGCCGAAAGCTAGATGCACCTAGGTGAGGTGCTTAGAACGGCGACTGAGATACCGGGTGACCTTTCAGAGTACAGCAGCCCTATCCTTGTATGCAGGGCTCTACAAGGATGGTCGAACCCTTTTTTCTAGCTTCTCGTGGGAACAACAATGATAACACCAAACATAGTTGTAGTAAGTGCGGTTTAAAACAATAAAACGCGCAGGGCTCCCGACAATGGGTCGGCCAACAATGCTTACCGCTCTAGAGCTGGGGGAGCCAATAAATATGGAATTAATGTGGTGGCCCGACGAAATCTTGGGGCTTTTAGGTGGACGGAGCGACAAAATTACGACTTGCTAGAATGCTACGAAGTGAGTGTAACCCCTATACGAAAGAATTACATGGTACGACTTCATGCTCTGTGGTGCGAGACACACTCGCAGCTATCGCACTTTTCGCGTCAACCTCTGCCATTCCGAGGCGGTAAAAAAAGCATTGAGAGGTATGAAAAACTATTCCCCTAAGGACCAGATGGTATCAAGACCATCTGGTGGAAGAAGTTTCCTTCAACCCACAACCATCTGGCCTATATTTTCACCTCATATTTGAAGTCGGAAGAGCAAATTCCGGAGTGGTTGGTGGGAGGGCGCAGAGAACTCCTTCCAAAAATGAGCAACTTAGCCGACCCAAAGAATTAAGGGCACTCTGTATACACTCTGTATAAGATATTCACAACTATCCTAAATGATAGGATCGTTCGGGCAATCGGACATGTGTGGCAAGAAATGTATGAACAACGCGGCTCAAAGAAAGGCATAGCAGAATGTCGGGAGAACCTGCTTATTGATAGATGTGTCTGCAAAGATGCATCCTACTAGCGTGGCCTATCGACGGCCTGGATGGATTACCGGAAAGCTTTCAATTCGACCTCCCATAAACATATCATCTGTCTTTTAAAAAACTGAAAGGTCCATCCGCAAATCATGAGGTGGATAGAGAGATGAATGCCACTTTGCAAAACCAGATTTACTATCTTATCTGGAAAAAATCGTGTGATAACTAACAAGATCACTTTCCAAAGAGATGTCATTCAGGGCGACTTCATGAGCCCACTCCTTTTTTGCCTCACATTATTGTTACTATCTCTAGCACTTCGAATTGCCAGGGGTACCTTTGCGGCAAACCTGCAAATCGAAAGCACAAGGTGACCCATGTATTTTACATGGATGATCTTAAGATTTATGCTAAAAATAAGGAGCAAGTACATATAGTTCTGGGGATTGTCGAACGATACACTAAGGAGATAGGAATGGAATTTGGGTTAAACAAATGCACCAAGGTTTATTTAAAGCGAGGAAAACTTAATAGCATCTTTGAAGACCCTGAGCTCGTTGATAGAAGCACTATACGACACATTTGCGCTGGAGAAACTTATGCGTACCAAGGCGTGCCACAGAGCCGCATTCATGATGTGACATCTATAAAGGATACTCCCCGAAGCAGATATTAACGGCTCATCCGGCAGATTTGGTCTTTCGTACTGTCGGCAAGGAACAAAGTATGTAGAACGAACATGCTTTCTGTCCCGGTAGTACTCTATTCATTTGGAGTAGTTCCATGGACGAAGAACAAGCTCAAATCCCTTGATATCGGGACATGAAAGGTTATGAACATAAACCAAAGCATGCATCTTAAATCTTCTATTTCGCGACTCTGCATGTCACGCCGTCAAGGTGGCCGCGGAATATTGTATATGGAATGTCTTTGCAACAGGATTATTTTGGGTACAGCACATAGAGTCGAAAATGGAAGAGATCCTATTTTTAAAATGATCATGAAGCATGAAGAAGAGGGCAAAGGAGCGTTTCTGTACAAAGCAGCGGAGGAGGCTGCTGAAACGCTCGGACTTAATTTTAGTATGAGGAGTGAGCAGAATGCATCAAATCTTATCTATTTCGAGTACTCACTCCTAAAAGTCCGGATTCAGAAAGCACAGGGGAAAAACTCTCGGGTACAGCTCCTCGATAAGAGGATGCACAGCATCTTCCACAGAAACGTGGAGGATCAGTCAATGTCGGGTGAGCTAACTTCTGCTTTTCTTAAATTATGAGGATTGACGTCGGGCACGGAGGGTTTCATTTTGGCATGTCAAGATGGTGTCATTTCCACTTTCACATACCGTCGCCACATTTGGAACCAAGACATTCCCGATGATAGCTGCAGGGCTTGCCATGCACATCCGCAAAATGCGGTACTAAGAGTGCTTTATTTCCACCTCTGTCACTCTTATGACATTAACCTTAATATCGCTCCGCTAAACGCTCCTAGAAAAGAACCATTTTCGTTATCGAATTTTCGGCACCAGCTCACAAAAGCATTATAGCCAAGAAGAATGAAAAGAAAGAGAGGTATAGAAACCTTGCAAGGGAGTTGCGACGATTGTACCGGGAAAATTCAATTAAATTAATCATCTTTATCATCGGCGCTCTTGGAGGTGTCAAGCTTTCACTGGCTAATAGCCTAAAAAGCATCCCTGCATGTGAACAATATGCTAAAACACTTGCGGACAAAATGCAGAAGGCGGTCGTACTTGGGTCGCTCCGAGTCCTCAGCGTGCACGAGACTTTTGTCGCATCGTCGCTTTGATTCCGTCACAGACTGTAACCACCTATCTGAAATTTTACCGTCATTTCGCTAGGAACTGGTGCAATTTTTCAGATTAGCACCTGATCCCGGCAAAATCCTGCGGTTGTCCTAATGATAAAATTTAATTATATATATGCCAAAGATTACCATATATTACGGATTAGAATCTACTAACAGTTAGATTATTTTCTGATAAAAACAGATGTGCTTATATTAAAGAGAGTTCGTCTGCATGTGTACTAAAAAAAGACTAAACCTAGTTTGAATCTGGTATGAAATTGCATTTACTTTGTATTTCTTTTTTCAATATGCAAGATTAAATGATTTGATGATATGATAGTTTGTAATTTGACTAAAATCTGTACCATGCACCTTTTTATTTTACTTTGTATTTATACAAAGATTTGAATTATCAACATATGTAATTGATAACTTTTGCATTAATGCTATATTTTGTATTAACAAAAATTAAAAGTAACTTTTAATTTTATTATAAGTTTCTTCATCATTTTATTATATATTTAATGTCGAAAAATTGTAAAAGTTCAGTTCCTTCGTCAAGATAGTCGGAGTTCCTGGAGGCTGATTCCTGATTCAGCAGTCCGATTTTGTAATTCATAGAACTACTGGCCCTCGCAGTTTCTTAGTTGCAGTGCGCGAGTACTCAGCTAAGTATATTGCGCAACATCATGCATTCCAACTGGAAACGGTTCACGCGTCCCTGACTGTTTTCGTTTCGAGGGTACTGATTTACTAATAAGGCCAGTGCGAGGCAATCCCTGAGTTTTTAATGCAAGTAACCAGAAAATTATGATTTCATTGTATCTGTTTATAAAGAACCGCAAAATAATTCCTACCTTGCTTTGGCTTCTTAAAGTTACTATCCTATTGGTCAGAGTTTGTAGGATTATATTGAAAAGTAAGTAAATTACTTCAGGCCATTAATTTCTATCATACACCCCTTCCCTTCATCTGACATTACATACATGCAGAGAAATCTTTAGAATTCATCCTTCTCTCCCACTAAATGCGTGACATCATTTATAGACAAAGTCATATCTACATTACTGATTTACACTGTGAAATATAATTATATTTAGCGTAAATTAACGACAATTATAAAATTGAAAATCATTTTATATTTAGAAATGAATAATATTGTTTGTATGAATCGAATTCTTCAAACTTTAGGTAGTGATAACACAATAAAAAGGGTTTAAAATTATACGCAATATTTAAGTTTAATTTCTTTTTCTTGTCTAGAAAGTAAAAAAAGAAGACAAACACACAGTTTCGTATCTGATAACAGACATTGTTAGGAAATAAAAATAAAAATTCTCCATAACTTTATGATTGAATTGAATCCAATGAGTTTTTCAATTGATTCAATGTATTTAATCAATAAACATCAAATTTCTTCTAAAAAAATGGACGACTAGCCACGATATCTTGTGCAAATAGCTCGTAAATTAAAGATTTGCGGTAGCAAATTACTGCCACGTGCAAAAAATGCCGCAAATATATTTTTTCGACAAAAGCAAATACAAAAGCCAATCAACATTTGAGGATCTCAGTTATGAGTAAGTCATAAAACACTTCATAATTACGCAGTTTATAGTTTGATGTGATAAATGACGTACATATATCCATATATACAAGAATCACTGTTCTCAAAAATGTAATTGCTGATCACGCTCTACTTTAATATAAAATGGGGGTCGACGTTGATACTCTGCTCTTCATCTCATCAGTTATTTTTTATTTTATTGGTAAATATAATAAATTATATAATATCTGGTACAATTTTAGATACATTTAAAATTGCAATATACAGACTCTTTTAAAAGTAATATAAGTTTTGGGTCCCGTGTAGAAATCGAATTAGGCACCCGGCCGGATAAGTCCATATTTAATCATACGCCGGTCAAGAAAACTTGCCGGGATCCGGTTAGAAAGATCAAGGTAAACTGTTCTGATTCCGGCTTCAATTGCAATCCGGTAATGCGGTCACAGAATGGTTTAAAAATATTGCTCAAGGCGAGAAATTGGTAACTTGAATTTACTTTAGAGTCTCATTATAAAAAATACGCTGTAATGAATTTTTCGAAAATTCCTGGCAATTGCTAGGAGAATTTGAAACTGTGCAGGCTACAAACTGTCTGAAAGTTGCGATCATTATAAACAATATAACAACCTAATGAATTTTAAATTTTACTTTTAAAAATAATGATTTATCTAGCATCTGTTAGTAAGTTCTTAATCATGGAATGTCTTTTACAAAATATTTCCCGACTAGTGCCCGGTCGGCTCAAAAAATGAATATTTTCACGAAGTATCAAATTTGAAAAGAAAAATGTCTTCAATGATACACCTAAAATAAATAAATTCAGGAACGACTTAAATCGGTTAAGAATCGAAGTTTTTCTCTGTGTTTACAAAAAGCTGACGTTTTTAAGCAAATTTAAAAATTGAATACAAATATGTTTTTAAAATTTGGAATTGGAAAGCGTACCTACTTTCATTATTTAATTATTTAATTTATTATATAAATTTTTTAAAGCTCATGTAATAGGTGTTATCTACCACAAATAGAGACATAGGAGAGAAGCGGATGCGACGGGAAATGTGGCGCGTTCGCTTTTCAAAAACTTCACATTGTCAACGAGTGAGGTCAGGTTTAGTATTATGAATCTGATAGCAAATAGTGAAAAATTCTATTGATTAGGATAATTGTTTTATTTTTTAAATGGAAAGTTGTTTTGTTTTCACCACTGAAGCTTATAGTATTTTACTCCAAGTATGAGAAGATTATATTAGTATTTACATTTGGAATTTTTCGAAGGATATACTGTGTCACAAATAGGCAAAGCTAGTTTAGATTTGCAAATAAAAGTCTTATTTCAATACTGTATGATATGATATTGTATGTTTAGAATTTTGGATGATAATAACTTTCAAAATATAACCTTCAATTTTTTTTAAAACTAATAATGAATATAGATATCTGAGTTTGATAACATCATACGTTCGATTGTTAGAAATTTATTTGTCACTTTCAAACAGATAAAATTAATAGTGTGCGCCGTTTTATCCAACAGTTAGTCTAAGATACACGCGGAATTTTCTGGAAGAATTAATAATTAAATATTGGAATTGATATAAATTAAATTTTTCCCATGAATAAGGAAAAGCTAAGATATTGATCTACGTGCTACACACTTTGCCATTGCATTATCGATTATATTTTTCTTTTTAACGTTTGATACATGTTTGAGCACCAAAAATTACTTTGCATCACGAATTTCATCCCAATGAAAAGCCGTGAACGTTTGGAAAATGAAATAAAAGCCACTAAGTAACATTTTCCTCTTTTCTTACATATTTATAATTACTAAAAAAAAGTTTTAATGTAATTATACAAATTTTAAAGTGGATAAATATTCCTCAGTGACTCTCACTTTATTCCCTAACTTACCTGCATTTTTTGCAGCAATTTACGCTCACACGGAATGAGAAAATAAATTCAAAATTTGGGAAATGAAAACCTGACATCTCATTTCGTGTGGACATTTCGATGTTCTAAAAATAATGTCAATACAATATTCTATATATTTTTACAGAATTAAGTTCACAGGCCGACATGACTCCGAGGGTGCCTAAGACGTCCGTCGCTCGATGGCGTGGTGTCAGTCATTGGACCAACAGCCCTCTTGCGGTCGGAAATCTCGATACTCATCTGTTACCGATATTAACACCACACGAATTTTCTGAAAATACTGTTGTTCGAAGAAGCCCATCACCAGGTAAATATTAAAGAATATTAATGAGAAAAATGTCTATATGACCAGTACATGATATATTACGCCATAGAAAGAGCGTAGAAAGGCATTATCTACAGTTTCATTTGTTTTTATACTGTACATACACACCTGAAATTTAGAAAATAGTGCTTTGAACTAATACCTCGACCCTGAGTTACGAAAGACCACCATTGAAACCGCTATCTTGTTTATCTCCATGAGTACTAGTGACTTTCGCAGCCTTAAGGGGTTTTATTAGAGTTATGAATATTAATGTAAGATTCTGTCCGCAATTTTGAATATTTTAGTCTGATTTCTTGAATACGTCATCTAAATATTCGCCTCTTGGCTTGAGCGCAGCCGGTTTTTGGATAAAATGTTTATATTCTGTTTAATTACAAAATTAAACAGAACAATAGATTAAAATTGCAGTGACGCTCAGTGTAGCCGTGTGTGGATTCTCGAGCACTCTCTATCGTTGCTCGTAAAGCTCACGACGCAGACTCCCTGGAGCGCATTAAATTGCTCGCTACATTTACCCTTTCATGTTTATAAGATGCATGCCAGTTACAAAAACTTAAACGCGAAATGTATGGCTTGATTCAATTTTAATTCGCAGAATTAGTTTGTTGACATAATTTAAAGGAATTGAAAAAAAGATTCGTGGAAATTGGTTAATATTTGCAGTAATAATGGAAACATTGAGCTATATACAAAGGTGTACCTTTTGCCGAAAACTTGACATCTGCTCCTCCAATCTGAATAATGAGTATTCAATTAAATTATAGTGATTCTGAAATCTTATTAACTTCGAATAATAAGCCTTACTAAATCAATTATCATTTTTTTAGTTAATCTTGTAAGAAAATCGTACTAAAGCAGTTAGTAAACGACTCAGCTCGATAAAAAATATTATTTTCATTCTGTGCCCTTGAATTTCAAATAATTAACATTGAGATAATAATTATTACAATTTCTAGTCCCAAGTCCAATAACTTTCCAACTTCGGGCCTGCAGCGGAAAATTCCATGAATTGCGGACTTCTCGAATGCTCCTACCTAATAGTACGATATTAGTTGCGCGCATGGGTAAATCATGGGCGCAAATCAAAGAACCAGTTTTCCACGAAAATGATGAATTTTCAACTAAAATGACGAATCTTAAACTGCAATAGACTAATTTTCCACCAGAAATAGTTATTTTTAATAAAATACATGAATTTATAATTAAATAAGATAAACTAAGTAACATTTCAGTTAAAAACATCAATTACCGACAAAACTATTAAAAAAATTAACAATAGATTTAATACTTTCACGATGATTCATTCTGATAAAGTAGATATTTCGGGTTTCAATCGTGTACAAAACTACGAATTTTGCCGACGTTTCGTGAAAATTGCAGTTCACTTCATCAGGGCTGACCTGAAACTGAGGTATCAGGATATGTTGTTCTTATGTATACTTTTTACAATGCCTGCGATTGGCCAGAGCGCCCCACCATGGAAACAGACGGCTTATATTACCAATCCGATTTGGCTTTCCGTTCTCCCGGATTTTTTAAAATAAGACTTGATTGGCCAATCAGGTGCGTCCTGTCTCCATGGTGGGGCGCTTTGGCCAATCGTAGGCATCGTAAAGAGTATACATAAGAACATCATAACCTGATACCTCAGTTTTAGGTCAGCCCTGATGAAGTGAACTGCAATTTTCACGAAACGTCGGCAAAATTCGTAGTTTTGTACACGACTGAAGCCCGAAATATCTACTTTATCACAATAAAAAAAGTAGTAAAATTTTCAAACAATTTCATCAATTTTCAAATAAGATGATAAATGTCCTACTGGAACAGATGAACTGCAGAACAAAATGACGAATTTTAAACTAAAATGATAAATGTTTAACTAGAATAATTAAATTTTCTAGCGGAAATATTAATTTTTAAAGAAACATAGTACTTTTCAACCCAGAAGTTTAATTTCTTCCAAAAAAGAAGAATTTTTAACTAGAAAAGCCCATTGTCTGACTTGAATGGTGGAATCTTTAAATAGAATACTTATACATTTTCTGTTTAAAAACAATAATATTCAATGACAAAGTGAACGAATTTACAAAAATAAGTTACATTTTTATTTTATCTTCTTTTATACTTCAAATTCTGTTTGAAATCCTAACTTTTTAAGTAGAAATGTGACATTTTCAACAATGTAGTTGAATTTTGAACAAATCATAAATTAATTTTTTACCAAAAAAGGACGATTTCCTAAAAAAAATAAACGAGTTCTCAACGAAACAGTTAAATTTTCCATTATAAAAGATCATTTTTCAACTAAATAGTTGAACCTTGAACCAACAAAATTAGTTTTTGGAGTACTGAAATTTCCAGTTCAAAACAATTAATTTTCCGCAGGAAGAACAATTACAAATGTTCAACCAATCATGAATTTTATACTGAAGTCATGAATGCATAACAGCACTTGGTGAATTTTAAACTAAAACAAATAATTTTTAACAAAAGGGTTTAACTGTGAAACGAGCAGATGAATTTTTAACTGAAGTTATGAATATTGAACTTGAATACTTCAATTCTCAAGCAAAAAGATGAATTGTGAAACAAGGGGATTAATTTTCTACCAAGAAAGACCCTTAAAGTGACACAGATTTTTATTGCTTAGTTCCTTAAGCAATGAATTGATCCTAAGAACTTGATTACTGCCAAAATGTTTCGATTTTCCTGAGTAGGGTAATGGAAAAAAAATTTTAACACTGTGAGGGCTTCTGTGTATGCCTTGCGCATTTAATTGATCAAAAAATCACTTTGTCCAAAGGACTTGATTGCTGAAAGATTTTTTCAATTTTCCTGAGGAGTGGATGGAAACTTAGATTAGGATCACTTTGAGGTATGCTTGTTGAGGATGTTAGACCATCATCCCCTCGGTCACTCAGGTCATCAAGCTATCATTGGGTCCAAAAAACTTGATTAGAGCAAAAAATTTGATTTCCTTAAGTACGCAATAGAAAAAATTTTTTACATCCCTGAGATCAGATTTAGATAACTGACCCTATGGGCGTGTTTTTCTGAGAAGTCAGCGACAGTAATACAGGGTTTTCCAGACTCGAGTATTCGTACTTCTACTCGTATATCTATGTATTACAAAAATCTAAAGCTCATTTTCCCCACCCTATGAGTGCTACTTTAGATACAACAACAAAAAACAACAATAAATGTGAAATTACTGTAAAAAATAGAGTGATCGTAACTTAAATTTCTTCAGTTGTCCCTAAGGAAATAAAACATGTTTGAAAATACCCATGTGCGAATTTCCCGTCGGCCCAAAGCCACCGACTTCAGTTGCCAACATCGGTGGGACCATGGCAGCTTGAAAATACCTTAAACTCCCCAACTCTGGTTACCTTAGATTGGGTTCCAAAGCTGGTCCGATTTTTGACCGATGGTCAAGTTCTGGCATCGGCTTGAATTTCGCAAATGGGAAGGTCACTTTTCTAAATCGACTTTCACGGATATAAGATATATTTTTTCGTTACATACTCAAGGAAATCAAAGAATTTTCGCACTTATCAAGTTCTGTTGACCCAATGATTGTTTGATTATCTAAGTGGCCAAGGAGATGATGTTCCCTCATGATGAGGTAATAATGACTAATGTGTAGCAAAGTTTTGAGCATTGTAATTTATACATTTAGCCATACTTTTGAACCACAAAGTTTTACCATAAAATTCAATAATTTATTACTTTGAACTTTTAGTATTCCCAAAATTAAATCTTGCATCAGTGCTCTAATCATTCTCTTCGAAAACAGAAAAAAATGTACTTCTCGTTGTCAGTGAGCGTCAACACGCAAAAACTACCTAATTTTGAAAAGTGTCTCTAAATGTGGTTTTTAAAAATATTGTTTAATTCTGAGCACATACTGCAGTAAGCAAATTAATTTTATTAGTTTCTCGATGGAAGAGTGCACGCGACGGCTGAAATCGACGGCAGATTTTCGTAACTCGTCGGCTCTCTGTGGTTTGAATTGGCCACGCTCCTCTGTCTGGGCGCCATCGACTGACTACACATGCGCGCTGCTCTCTCGGCTCTTTCACTTCTGCTCGTCACTTTACTATATATATATATATATATATGACGTACGCCGAAGAAAGGGGGCTTATTCGATTGATTCGATTCGATCAGATCATCATTCGATTCGATTCGATGCTATAATTCGATTCTGAATTCTGATTCTGGTACCGAAGATAGATTTTCGAAGCACTGAAAGCAGAACGCATAAAATACGAGGAGGCGAAGGTGTTTGGTTCGAGTCTCTCTCGCAGAGCGGAAGGTGTTTCGCTAGCCGCCTTTTGAGCCATATATATAGCTTCAACCGACTTTGTGCTAACGGACAGTGAAGAGATGGCTGGTGGTTTACCTGGCCCAGCCAAAATAAAAAAAAGAACTTTGCCTGATAAGTGGGGCTTCATGCCCAATAAGAGACCTAGAAAGGACACGCCTGATGTAGCAGCAGAAACTATACCACTTTGTAACCGCTATGGAGTCTTTCAGAACAGTGAAGAATGTGGTAAATCTACTCATACCCAGGACGAGACGATAGATGAAAATCAAGACGAAATGAACGGTGTCCATGAAGATAACACAAATGCAAGAGGTGAAAATAAAAATCAAATGCCACCTACAATTATTACGGAAGAGCTAGACGATTATACAGGATTTGTCACAACTTTGAAATCCTTTATCAAAGGGGAACCGAAACTTCACAGTTTCCCTCAGAGGTTGTCCATTTATGCCAATAACGAGGGCGACTACAACATTTTATTAAGATAATTGGATATAGCGAATTGTGAATACCATACGTACGCGACCAAGGAGAAGAAGGCAAAGAGGATGGTATTGAAGGGACATCTCAACATACCTCAGCAGGAAGTAGCAGACGATTTGATCCGGCAAAGCGTGAAATGTGAGACTTTAAAAAGTCAAGGATATTCGTTACATGTGCCGTGTTCGAGTGCATTGGGAACGATACAGAAATAGGAAGAGAATAACCCAATATCATAGATGCCAGCGGTTTAGGCATGGGACCGCCTACCGCAGACACGCGCCATGATGCGTCAAATGTGATAAAGATTATCTAACAGAAACATGTGAAAAGAGCATGGAGATCCCTGCTAAATGCACCAACTGTGGAGGGCCGCATCCGGCCAACTATTCTGAATGCCCATGATACTTAAAGCACCTGGCTAAGGTGGAAGCCAGACGTTAACCCATCAACCAGAGACAACCAAGGAGCACTAATATTCCTGAGCTGACAAGAGCCAACTTTCTGGTGCTTCCGACTGATAGAAGAAATGTAGCCTAGCCATCAACAGCGTGGAACACCAAACCGAACCTACGGGATCCTGCAAGCAGCCATCAGGGACAAGAGCTTGAAGACCTGCATGTTCTAATGACTAAAATGAGAAGACTGAACCATTTATGCAATATAGGTAAGGTTTTAAAACTCTTAAGAGAACTTAATATTAGTTTAATGTACTGTAAAAATGACCTAGATAGGCTTCAAACTTTTTATTCAGTTTTAAAAAAAAAATGGCTGCAAATAAGTTTGGTTTCAACTCCCTAAAAATGGCGCATTGGAACGCCAATAGTCTAAGAGAGAATCAAAGTGAGATCAAGCAGTTCCTGGTTGAGAACGACATTGACATAATGCTCATTAATGAAACAAGATTAAATCTCAATACCAAATTTAGACTGTTGGTGTGCGAATGCGTCAGGAGAGAAAGAAGTAATAATAGCATAAGAGGCGGGGTTATGATCATCGTTAAAAACATCATCCAATCCCATGAATTATTAATTAATACTGCTAGCCTGGAATTCGTTGCTATTAAACTTTCAAATGGTTTGGTAATAGTTTCAATTTACAACCCACCCAAAAGTAAAAAAATGCCAATGACCTGACTCTTCTGAATAAACTAGGACAAAAGTTGCTTATTTATGTCGACATAAGCTCAAAAAGCACATATTGGAATTGTAAAAATAATAATGCTAACGGAAAGATAACACTTGATTTTGCTATAAACAAAATGTTTCAAATTCTTTATCCAAACAGTCATACGTTATTCCCTTGCAATAAAGGTGTTCCCAGCACGATGGATATAAGATTAGCTTGAAACATTAAATATAATATTACTGTAGAAATGTTGGATGAACTTAACTCTGATCATCTCCCTGTCATAATTATTACATTGTCTAATTCTGTAAAAGTTGACTGTCAAGAACGCAAATTTTTTAACTATAAAGAGGCCAAGTGGAATATATTTAGGGCATTTATTGATAAAAGTCTTGTTATTAATAAAAGAATTAATACTGAATTGGAGATGGACACTAGCATTGACGCATTAGTGGCTGTCATCAGTCAAGCACTAGAAAAATTAGTCCCAATTTCTTAGGGGGTGGGTGGAAAAATATATATCTTGCCTGCTAAAATTAAAACCTTAATAAAAACTAGAAACCAATTGAGAAATATGTGGCAAAGAACCAATGGCCCAAGGGTTCTATTATTGTCCTGGTGCTTTTCATCTATTACATGAACGAAATACCACGAAATATTGTGCCTAAAATTCCATCTGATAGCACTCTGCGTCTTTTATTATTCGCAGATGACATGCCGCCTTCGTATCATCACTAAGCAAAAGGCTGACAGTTACAAAAATGCAACAATGCATTAAGCTGTTACTGGAGTTTTTCCACAGGTGGAAACTGAAAGTTAATATTAGCAAGACAGATTTTATCGTTTAAAGAAAAAAATAACAATAAAAAAGAACCAGTGCCAGATATTAAGTTGTATGACGTAAGCATTACAAAGAAAACTAGCGTTGAGTACTTGGGAGGCATTCTCGACAGTCAACTTATTTTTACCTTACATATCAAAAAAGCTAGAAAGAAAGCATTTAAGGCTGTAGGTGCACTGCAGGGTGCGTCAAAAGTTCCCGCACACAAATTTTTATGGATAATCATGTAAAATACTAATGTATTTTGAAATTATTTTACTGAAACACTTTATATATATACATAAATAAGAAATTAAAGGGACATATCGAAATGTCCACCATTAGCAGAGATACAAGCTTTTAAGCGTTTTCGAAAATTATCCACTATGGCCGTGAGCTCTTCTTAGGTTATTTGATCCCAGACATGAGAAAGGTTGCGTTTTAACGACTCTATACTGGTGTGATTTTAGAGCACACTTTCTTCTCCAAGATGGACCGCACTGAATAATCCAGTGGATTCAAATCCGGTGAATATGATGGATATGCATCTTTTCCCCAAGTAGCCAGAAACAACCTTTCGCAGAGCTGCATCGTCGCTTTCGCGCCATGCGCTGGTGTCCATTCTTGTTGAAAGGTCCATGGGTTTTAAGCGAAGTGTGCACGTGTCCAAGGATCCAGGACGGCCTTCAAGATGTTATCTTGATAATAATTTTGTTCAAATTTCACTCGTTTTTCGACAAATACCAATGGAGTCTTTCCTATTGCACAAATTCCACCCCTAACCATCACTGAAGCAGAAAAATGTGAGCTACTGACTGTTCTTACTTGTTTAGACCTCCAAGAACCTTTAGGCAAGAGTGGCCGATCATTTTGATGACTATGAGCTCGATCAATAGTACAAACTTTCTCGTCAGAGAACAAAACATTACGATGTCGTCCAGCTTCGGCCAAACGTAACAAGTTTTTGCATTTTTGCAAACGAGAGGCTGTCATTTTTTCTATCACCAGGTGAGCTTTTTGGAGCTTATAAGAATAACAATTTAAATCATTTTTGACCTTTCTTTTAATATTGGCTTCACTGAATTTGAACTCTTTACCCATTTGACGCATGGAACGCTCTGAATTTCGAATTAGTCGCTTCTTTATCTTCTGTCGGTTAGCTGGAGTGTTTACGGTGCGTGGACGTTCACTTCTGGGGCGGTCTTTAGTTGTGCCTAACTCAAAAAATCGGTGTATGGCATCATAGATTGTTCCACGCGGGATATGCAGAAATCTTGAAATTTCACTCGCTGATTTACTTCGCTGATGCAAATAGATTATAGCTATACGATTGGCTTCCTTACTCATTATGAATTTTAAAACACCTGAAACAGTCCCAAAATGCTAAATTAATGGAAAATTACCTCAGGAACATGAATGTAATATCCAAATTAATGAATTCTCAACACAATTCCAAAAGACTGAAGCGCAAAGATTGTGCGGGAACTTTTGACGCACCCTGTATATTATCTAATTTGTAGACGTAGCTCGCTTAGTATTAAGAACAAACTAATTTTATATAACATGATAATTAAGCCAACAGCGCTCTATGCTGCGCCTATTTGGAGCAATACTTCACAATCAAATATTAAAACTCTACAAATTGTACAGAATAAGTGCCTACGTATGATTGTCAATGCAAAACATAGGATTAGGAACTTAGATATTCATAACACGTGCAATATCAAGCTAGTAAACGATGAAATTATTAATATAGCAAGTAACTTCTGCCATAATCAAATATCACATCTTGCTCAACTTAAAGAAGTAGAATTATACACTCGTGATACCGCGCCATTTAAACTAAAAACCAAAATGCCGTATCATATTCTTATTTAAGATAGAAGAGTTGCAACATCTCCACAGCCCTGTGCTGTCACCAATTCCTTGTATATAGTTTTAATTTTATAGGTTTTTGTAGAAATTTTTACCTAATACTTATCTTAGACTGTAATCGTGATAAATTTATTATAAGAATATCAAACTAACTTTTAAAAATATTACCTGATAGGATGAAATTTCTCGTCGAAAAATGGGTGCCTCAAAAATGTTTTCATCATAGATTCTACTGTTTAATTTCCCTGTACATAATTCTTTTAAGAGATTTAATAAAAATGGTTAAAAAGTAAAAAAAAAAGTGAAAGTGGGCCTACTTTCAAAAGTGAGATTTTTCAGGGAGAGCGATCGAAGTTGACTCGATAGACACGAATATCAAGCATATTGTGGCATCGTACACGATTCTCATAGACGGGGTATACATGAGACGCGGAGATGTAGTGATGAGTGGTGGGAGATGCTTCACGGGAACTTGAGCTCTAGAGCGAAAGCCCGATTTCTCGGGTACCTAATAACTCCATTATTAGCAATAATAACGCTCGGAAATTTTTTCGATGTTTTTATTTAAAAGAGAAACTCAAAAACTATCGAAAAGTGTATTACAAAATAAGTTTCGATGTTTCATATCTGCCAGGCGTCCCGCGTTGGCTTATTGTTTCTCGTGACAATGAAGTGATTCTTAAAAGCTATGTTTTTAAATTGTACCCTCCAAAAGATGTCCACCATGTAATTGTTTCTTTTTCAGTGCTTCGCTTTTGAAATATTTCGTGTTGAGCTTTGAGATTGACATTTAACTTTTTTTTAAATAAGACATCTTTATTTTCTTTTACAGAAAGACATTCTTTTGGATTTAATCAAGGTAGCCCATCCAGTTTACGGTCACCCGACCAATATTCTCTCCTACCTAGTACCAGTACTAAGAAACCAAGTAATAAACCACCAAATAAAATCATCCGTTACGAGAAAAAATATTTTGGAGTGTGGTTTCATCCTTCGGGAAGACCCCGCGAAGTTCGCCTTTTATATGAAGAAAATATTGTTCCAGATAAAGAATATTGCAGACATCACGATATTGAGCATCGTTATGTCGATATAGAGGGCGTAAAATTTGTGGTGTATATCGAGAATGGGAAAATTTTGGGATCACAGTATTCAACTAGGACGTATGTTCAGAATGGATCAGGTTGGTGAAGATTTTTTGAGCACGTAGAACCTAATGGAACAATTTTGTAAACCGAGCGTCTGGAATGAAATAATTGATTACGTGAATATTACTCTAAATACATATTGGGCATTATTCCTGAACTACCCCAACTTTAAAAGTCATGTCTTCCGATTGCCTTCAAATTTTCAAAGTTTTTTGCCTATATGATAGTAGTATACCCACTAATTGCTAGACTTTTACTACCATCCATCCTTGAACTACAGAAGGTATAATTTGCACCCCCAGGTAAAGCGGGTATTTTCCAATAGTCATAACTTTCTTCCTACAAATGAGAATTGAATTTTCTATGAGTGATTTCTTAATGGTTTTTATGGTCTTTCATTCTGTAAAATCTATTGTTTTTAATTTTGCAACTTTTATAAACAAACTGCCATTTAAAATGTTTACTTAACATTTTCTACTCTTTGGGCAGTTTTTAAAGTATTTTTAAACGAAAGCTTAACTTTTTTTCGATAAAAATATTGTTTGGCATTTTGGCACTGAAAATAGTTATGTAGTTATGCAAAGATATCCAAGCGAAACCCTTCCTAGCGCGCTCGGACAGGTCGGCCAGTCCAGCCGATGTACCGATGTCATTCACACTTTGCCCGGGGGATGCAAATTTCACCCCGCGTAGTTCGAGGAGGGATGGTAGTAAAAGTCTATAAATTGGTGAGTATACTACTATCATATAGGCAAACAAACTCTTAAAATTTCAAGACAATCGGAAGACATGATTTTTAAAGTTGGGGCAATTCAGGAATAATGCCCCATATGCAAATATATAAATATCATATTTTTCCGTCATATTTTTTTGACGTTTTAAGTTTTTTATCTCTAATGCGTTGTTTTCGCTTTATAGTGGAGTTCCAAATTAACATTGATTCATTGTTGGTGCTACAATTTAGAATTGCCCAGTGTTTAGTTGTGAGATTGATTTTTAAAATCTATTTAAAATCGCAAGTAATTATTTTATTTTTACAGAAATAAATATTTCACAAACAAACAAGCCTCTTCCACGCCGCAAGGATCGTCCAACTAGGTCTTTTATTTATAATAACCAAGAAGTTGGAGTGTGGACTGATTATGCTGGAAGACCGCGTTCAGTTGGCCTTTTGTCTACGAATATAGTTCCAACTATTGAAGATCGTATAAAATACAACATTAATACCTTCTTAGATAATAAAGATGGCGTAAATTTTATAGTGCACGAATTATTACCTAGTAAAAATATTCTAGGAATTGAACTTGCATCAGGATCGAAAAAATCTATAAAGTCTATACACAAGTCCCTATCAGAAACTTTCCAGTGAGATTTTGCTCATTCACGAAAGCTTCAGATCGATGAGTAACTAGGATTCAGAAAAATTAAAGTCATATTCGTCATAAAAGAAATAAATTGTATGGAGTAGTGTATTGTTAGAAACAGGTCATTAAAACTCGAGTATTGACAAATAAAAATGGTTTCCAAATATACAACCTCTGTTTGGTTCCCTTTACTAGTCTTGCACGAGAATGAAGATAAACAATTTTATATATGAATATTGTATAAATGATTAGTTAGGAAAAAGACAGATAAAACCTAGTTTAAGACTTACCACTCGCGTAAATACGGTTGGGCTGAAGAAATTGATGCAAATACGCGTCCAGAAAATTTCGATTAGTACCGAACTGGTTTAAAAAGGATCAGTAATAATTATCGCGTAGGCTTTGATACCTCCTCTAGGGCGGGAATACAGATAATCTTTTTATATATCGGCAGCAAAAATGAATTTTTAGAAAGCTGCATGAAATGTTTCGTGGAGAAAAAAACTCAGTTTACGGTTCAACCTTTTTCCATTCTCATTCCTGAGAGTGTAATGTAATCGACTAAATCTTTGATCTCTGGTTTTTAATGGAACTTAACGTTCTGGTACACACAGAGTCCGCAAATCATAAAATATTTTCGTTGACTGCTTATTGTGTGTCTATGTATCTGTGCGTATGTTAACCTGAATGTTGTAGCCACGCTAACATTTGAAGAATTTTTCCAATCGAGTAAGCATTTGATACAGAGAAAAACTGAGGCACGGTGTGCCCACTCTCATGTATTTCGAGGGGGTAATTTAAGATTGTGGCAATTGAAACATCAGCGACACCTAGGGGACGTATCAAAAACTAAACAGAAACGACCCGCCCCCTTCTCTTCTTACACTCATTTTTAGGTTATCTTCACTTCTCTTTCTGAAATAAATGCATGAATAATAATGACCAATAACACAAACCAAACACTGAACAAAACCAAATCGATCATCGATCAAATGCAATCAAATGTTAAAGTCTGTTGGAGTTGCTCTATCATAGAATGATTTCAACAAAATATTTGATAACCTAGGAAAACGCGAGGTAAGCCCAGCCAACCATAAATATCACCAAAACCGAATCTATCGAATACTAGAGATGGGTCGTTCGTGAATGAACTGGCTCTTTTGAACCGTTCTTTTCAAAGAGCGAACGAACCGTGGCTCTCTAAAAGTGAACTGTAGTTCTTTAGGGGGCCGTGAGAACAGCGAGCCGAAGCTCCGTTCGGAAAGATTCGGCTTTGC
>JAAAKG020148888.1:0-10164 GCA_010014905.2 Druon quercuslanigerum | reverse complement strand
CAAAGCAGTGTTGCGGAGTGAACGTGTTATTTAAATAAATAACACGAGAATTCCAGATCAATCTAAAAATTTTATAACCTCTTCCTCACACTACTCCCCTCCCTACCGTGTGAGTCACGCCTACACCGAAAGGGAAACGGCTTAATGGTGTAATAATAATAATAATAATAATAGTAATGAATCGCTATTTTAAGAATAAGCGCTATGAAAAAATTATGTTCTTTTTCTTGAGTTTTCGAAGAATAATTTAAATAAGAAAAATATTGAATATCATAATCTTGAAAACGTATTTTAGATATTGATATTGTCAATATGAATTTGACTTAGATGATAGAGACCTAAGACGCATAGCAAACTGTGAAATCATTATTCTTAAATTTTCATATAGTTTCGTTTTTCGCTATTTATACTATATTCATACTATGGGTCTTAAAATATTAGGAATTCTTTCTCGCGAAATTTATGCACTGAGGTCATAGGATTTAATTCAATGAATACACCTTATCAAATATTACATCTATATACATACAAGTTTATTATACTGAGTTACTAAGATATCAAATTAGAGAATTTTATTCATACAAGAATATTATCAGCTTTATAAAAAATCAATTTGAATATTGAACGTCCTTTGGGAACGAAAACAATGATTAAAAATTTTCGAAATACTCTAGTGCATTTGAATGAAAAATATAATTTTTAAAGATTTTATAATTGTTTATTAATTTGACAAAATTGTATTAAATTATGTAAAAAGGAAATTTTCAGTCACCCTACACACACATAACATGAAAAGCAAATTAATAAGCACAGTTTAGAGGAGAATGTGCACATTTACCCGGCAAATTTTTTCACTGTTAATGTTATTTTTTAAGAATAAATCATAGTTTAAACGTAAACTTGAATTTTTTTTACTGTTTTTGTGCGATAAAATTTTGAATTTTTGATTTTCTAAAAAAATTACAGACAGACACATTCGTCAAAACATTCGGAGAACCTACTAACAGTGTAATAATCCGAAATTTGTTTTTTTTTGATCCCCAGTCCTTAACGCCTAAAATCAAACCCTTTCTACAACATATATATTACTTTGTAAAAATAGAATGTTTTTGAGAATTTTCCAGTGTCAATGGAGTCTCTGATTTTTGGATTCAATAAAAATACCCACTTCGATGTTTTGGCTTCAATCCTTAACACCTAAAATCAACTGCGCTCTATCACGTATATATGACTTTGAAAAAATTTATAGAAATTTTTTAATGGAAATCTGGGAATTACCTGTAATATTACCATAAGTATCCCAAAATTTCATAAATTTTCAAAAATGTTTAAAAATGTTTAAAAGTTAATTTTGGGTATTCTATGGTAAGTTACCATATTTTTTTTAGAAATACCATCAGTGAGAGAAAAATTAAATAAATTCCCGGAAACTTATAAAAAATTTTAAGTTTAACATAAATTAACCAGACACGTCATATATTTTCGGAAATTTATAAAGATTTTTATAATTGAAATTACCCTGAATAACCGAAAATTTCCCAAGATTTCCAGACATTTAGAAACATTCTTAAATTGAATTGTAGGAAATTTATTTTAAGTTACCAAACTTTGTCTGTATTGTTACCATAAATCAGTACAAATTGCATAAATTTCTGGGAGTTTATAGAAATTTTAAAATTAAATTTTCTGCAATTAATGGTAAGTTGCAATAAATTACCTGTAACATTAACATTATCTACAAAAAATTTCATAAATTTCCGGATATTTATAAAAATGGTTAGAAATAAATTTTGGGTAATTTGTGTTAAGTTACCATATTTCGTTGTAAAATTACCGTAAATTACCAAAAATTTCCATAAATTTACGAAAATTGATTAATGTTTTTAATTTTGATTTCTAGGCATTCCCTGTAATATTATCATATATATCAAAAAATTTCATCAAATTCCGGAAATTTATCCATATATATAAAATTGAATTTTGGATATTTTATAGTAAGTGACCATGTTTAGATTTACAATTACCATAATTGACAGAAAATTTATATATATATTTTCAGAAACTTATAAACATTTTTAAATGGAATTTTGGGTAATTTGTATTAAGTTTTAGAAATTAATTATAATATTACTATAAAATAACAAAAAATTTCATATATTTTCATCCAAACAACCCACACTATGATAAAAAGTTAAAACAAGAAAAACGTTGCGTTTTAAATGATTCACAAGATTACCATAACAACTTTTTGAACTTTCACGAAAAATACAAAATTCAAATTTTGACAGAAAAAAAAAAATTAATTGAAAATCAAAAATCAAATTTTGCTGTTAAACTATATTAAAAGATGAGGCCGCATGAACTCCCATCTAACACAACACTGCTGAAGATTGGTGCCATTCTCAGCATAAAACAATGACCTAATCTAATTGAACTAATCCCCCCCCCCCCCAACCCCTCCATCATGTGTAACGTTTAAATCGTAAAAATAAAATGGGAAATGAGAGACAATTTCGAGTGCGATGCACGGGATACTAATGAGAATGTGTTCGTTAAAGCCGAAGGAGCTTTAACAAAAGAGAATTAACTATTACCATATTTCTATTGTTGATGGTTTGACCCTTAGTTTAAAAAATCTGTTTCACAGGTGTGAGGAACATACAAAGACCGATTTACAGAAAATTTCCATAAACATCCGAAAATTTATAAATATGATTAAAACTGAATTTGGTGTAATTTTTAATAAGTTTAAGTATTTACCTATAAAATTACAATGAATGACCGGAAATGTACCGAAATTTTAAAATTCAATTTTGGGCAATGTAGTGTAAGCCGACGACGAGTGTATGTTTTCAGTACGAGTATAAAAAGTCCCTCCTTTCCCCTAGGTGCATAATATACAATTTTTTGCTTACAATTATTTAGTTAACTAGAGAAACTATTTATTCAAATTTTTTAGTTTGCAAATGAATGTCTGTTTAAAAATTAAAATAGCCTAGATTAAAATTCGTCTATTTTATTTCCAAGTTAAACAGATAGATTTGAAAGTAAACAAATTAAGTTAAAAGATTGAATTTAGTATGAAAAAATCTTATATAATAAAAAGGTTAGGTTAAAAAATAAATAAGTTCGTTAGATATTAAGTATTCATTTATTCTAAACCTGAATATAATTTAAATAACGAAAACTGTGATACAATACGAATATTTGATCCAATTGCCTTACATAATACGCCACAAGTATACAGACTTTCTTCAAAATGCAAACATAATGTGCAGTAAGTACTTTGCTCGCAAACCACTTCATTTTTATAAACAAAATTAAGTAAAAAAATTATATAATACTGAATTAACTTTACTGCCAACCATTTTCATTATATCTCAAGAAGCTTATCTCTTTCTCTGTAAGTTCCCTAATATCGTATGGTTCCCGTATATCCATTGCCGCCATGGTACCATGTTGATCTGAATATAATCGAAAAATTTCAGCAACAAAAAATACTCCAAAAAATTCCCCTTTCGGATTTTTCTGTACTGTATACGGACTCCTTGCTTTCATCTGATGATAAACATTCCTTGTTCTGAATTCAAGGTTTGTTTGCTCTAAGACCACTTCCATGTAGTATAGTGTTCTATTATCAGGAAAGGTTAGCTGGCCTGGTCGGAGATTCCGCAGAGTTGCAGGACGTCTTTTGATTATATTAAAGCCCTGTGAACTTAACTCTGTAAGAGAAAAAAAAAGATGAATTTTACCAAATTTTTATAATTCATAGTATCTAGATGATTCGCTTAAGATTATCATTGTACAGGGAAGAAAGTTGGAGAAACAAAATATTTGGTTCTAAGGGGTCGTCCACATTGACTTTAAGATAAAATGCTTCGATTTTGTAAAACATCACATTAAACTGTGTTGAGTTTCCAAACAAATACACCAGAGTAGCGTTTTAGTAACCCTCGATTCCGTAATTCTTAGGATTGCCGGCACACGCGTTTCTCAGCGCGCAGGCCGAGAGACGGTTCCAAATTTGAAATAAAAAAGACCAGAAGCAAAGTGGAATAATGCAGTGCGCAGGTACTTACATGTGGAGATTGCGCAATAATATGCATTCCAATCTGAAATGGTTCAGATGACCCTGGCGCTTCGATACTATCGTTTCAGCATTAAGGCTACTTGCAGGCAACCCCCGACACTATTAATAAAATGGGAGTTTTGGGCAGTTTTGCTTTCTAAAGAGAACAATTTTTTTCTAAAGGAAATCACTTTTTAAACCCGAAAATGAATTTTCTGCTTTATAGAACTCATAGATAGCCTTCAAATCTACTAATTACCTTTTTAGCAGACGTTTAAAATTGTCAGAATCTTCAAAAGGTTTCTCGATTTCCACTGTTACAACTGTAATCCTCGACAAAGTTAACAATGCAGTTTCTAATTTTGGAGTTTGATGCCTTTATTGTTCAGGCATGCTTCTATAGCATGACTCAGAGTTTAGTGTACAACCTTACTTAAACAAATGTATGGCACCGTTCCTCCGACTAGCTAAAGCAGGGCCACCCCAAGTGCACTTTAACTTGACTAGGCAGTTAGATACTTATTAGCTTCCGGACGAAACATATCCTGAAACCGAGCGCAAATTTTTCCGTTGTATTCTTTATTGGAATAAATTATACTTATTTTAAATACAAATATTTCATTTTCTTTTAATTACACATTTACTCTAATAATTTTGGTACTTCGAGTCGCGGATGTTCTAACGGGCGCGTTTTATAAGTGCAAACTTCCGTGTATAACATTGAGTTTCATCGACTTCCAGTAAATCCAAACTCTATAGTGATTTTAAAAGTGGATATCAGGGATCAGACAAAATGGCGCATTAGTGATATTCACAAAAGTAAGCTCCAAGGAGAAAAGTTCAAGTTCTAAGCTCTCGTTCCTGTAACCACGTTCAACGATGACGTCCACATTTCAAACGACGTCACTACTACCAGGAAGTTATTTCTCTGGAATCATTTCAAAGTCCAGAGCTAATCATTACATAATATTAGTTCAAAGGCATCTGGACAAAAGCAGTTATACGACGACTGGAGTCATCGTGAGTCTGCTCAATGGTCGAAAGTTAATTTCAAGTCGAAGAATTATTTCTACCTCGAAAATCAACACATTCCAAAGAATTTAGTTCAATGGCATCTGGACAACAGCAGCCTGTACGAGGTTAGAGGCATGACTAAAACATCAGCCTTCGCTGATCTGATCGTCATTGCCAAAACAATTTCAATTCGAGGAAAAAATAAATATATAAAAATAATAAAAAAAATATACTTCTACTGGAAACATCGCGTGTCTGCTCATCTTTACAAGTAAGTGAAGAGAGTTCCAATCTCATTTCCAAATATTGTAATTTCCACTCGTAAGTTATGCTATAATCATGATATGGAAGCATTTGTCAATCGGCTTTTTAGGAAGTTAAAATCTCGCAATTATAATCATGTCAGATACTCAGCTAACAAAATGAAAAAAGCTTCGGGCTTGAGTAAAACGTTAGGAAACTCAATTTGAAAATTTTCTTAGAAATCCTAAAGGATCACAAAGATTAAGAAACGGTTGATTTGGAAGGCAGGTTCAAGAAACACTTGTCATTATAGGACGAATTCAATGTAGTCCAAGAAAAAATCGATGATTTAGCCGTAACTGAGGATGAGAACGCGTCAAATGAGTCAGAAAGAGTACAGTTCGAAAACTGTTTTTACGTGATAAGCGGTCTTGCAAAGAAGCATTTAAAAAAACTTTCAACCTATTCTACACCGTTCACACCTACTACAGCACAGTAGAGTGGATCATTTTTACCCTCGTCGCATTTTGAACTTGCTAAGCTTCAAAATCCTATATTTTCTTGTTCTTATGACACTTGGATTACCTTTTACGATTCATTTAAGTCAATGTGTCACGACAATCTAGCAATTCCAGATTTACATAAATTTTATTATTTAAAGGCATGTTAAGTGGGTGAAGCAAAGGAAGTAATCGGTTCTCTTACAGCTAAACGGAAAACTATTCGGTAGCGTGGGAACTTATTAAAAAACGATACGATCATAAGAGATACATGGCTGAAAATCATTTTAAATCCCTCTTCGAAACTACGTGCGTGTTAAAGGAATTCCCAACGCGTAAACTTGTCGGTAACGTTTAGAAGCAAGTCAGAGCTATTAAATCACTTGTCGACAAAAAAAAATTGTGAGAAACTATTTGGTTTATTTTATTAAAGACAAACTGAATACTTATACTAAAGAAAAATGAAAAGAATCAATTATAATTACAAATATATCTTTGTTAGAGGAAATGATTTTATTTTTTAATATTTATTTTAGCTCAAAAAAGCGATTCAAATAAATTAACCTTAAAGCCTCATTTCAATTCCAAAAAATTGCAATCCTGTACGAAAACCTCAATTAATTCAAAAGAACCTCCTACGAATGAGGCATGTCCAATTTGTGAAGAAAATCATATGCGATGAGCATTTCCTTCTTTTAAAAAAATGTCGCCTTACGATAGGTATATTGAAATTAGAAGGACTTCTCTTTGCCACAATTGTTTAAATGGACACCATCGTACCATTGATTGCCGAGGGAACCCTTGCAAAAAATAGGAAAAAAGACATCACACTCTGCTTCATTTTGAACGGAAAAATACAGAAAGCTCAAATCAATTTTCAATTTCCGAGCCTTCTCTTCAGCAACTTTTAAGCTGTCAAACTCAAGTGACCTAACAAATTATTTTAGGTACTGCAATGGTTGACATCCTAAATAGCGAAGGCAAGTTTCAATCTTGCCGGGTTCTCCTAGATTCTTGCTCTTAGCGCAATTTCATCACTGAAAAATATGCTAAATCCTTAGGTCTAAAAAAAGTGCGTAGAGGTTTAATTAAAGGGTACACAAAAATCTTCGTTCGAATGTGAAATACAGTACCGTTGCAAAAATCTAGTCGAGGTACACATACGCTCAATTCTATTTATCCTGTCTGATCTTCAAGAAATTTTCAGATCAAATTCCCTGTCTATCTCTCGATCAAAATCAATTTCAAATCCGGCACGGTGTCATTCTAGCTGATCCCGAATTTCACAAGCCAGCCGACATTGACCTTCTAATAGGGCAGAGTTTTTCTAGTAACTGGTACGTTCAGGTCAAATTTAAATTAAAGGGCAGTTAGCAGTGAATCAAGAAACTCTGCTCGGTTGGATTATTGCTAGTCGTATTTAAAATCCTCGTTTTTCATAATCGACACCCAAGATCACCTGTAATTTAATTAAATTTCAAGAGCTGCCTATTCATCTGAGAATGAGGAGCAGACTCAAGCTCATATGTCAATTCAAGCGAAGAATTAGCTTGCGAAACCCATTTTGAGAAAAATGTAAAAAGAAGCAAGGAAGGTCGTTATTGTATAAGGCTTCCTTTTAATGAAAAAAAATCCCTCGAAAATTCTAAAAACGCTGCCTTTCAACGCTTTCAGTCTCTTGAGAGAATATTTAAGAAAGATCCCGTTTTAAAAAAACAATACACTGAATGTATTCACGGGTATCTAAATGATTTACACATGACTCAGGTTCCAGATTATGAAACGATTGATAACGGATTCTACCTTCTACATCATGCGGTGGTAAAAACATCTAGTCTCACCAAAAAATTAAGGGTTTTATTTGATTGGTCTGCCAAAACATCTTTCGGCATCGCCTTGAATGACTCTTTAATGGTTGTTCTAACCATATAGAAAGATCTATTGTCAATAATTACCCGCTTTCGATGCTTTCGTTACGCTCTTACTGCCAACATCGAGCAAATGTATAGGCAAATAAGAGTATCACAAAAAGACAGTCTTCTCCAAAAGATTTTTTGGCATGATTTGCCTCATAAACCACAAAAAATTTACAGCCTAAGTACAGTGACTTTTGGAAATTCTAGTGTTCCTTTCATTGCGATTCGTACCATGCATCACTTAGCTAAGGACTACCGTGAATCATTTTCAATCGCATCCGCAGTTTTGAAACGAGATTTCTATGTAGATGACCTTCACACAGGTATACAAACTTTCGAAGAGGATATTAACCTTCAAAATGATTTAAGCAATCTTCCCAAGAGAGGCGAATTCAATCTTAGAAAATGGGGTTCAAACGATCCCAAATTAATACAACATTTTTCTACCGATAATTCGAAGAACTTCATGTCCTTAAACCCTTCTGAAAGTGTGAAGGCTTTAGAGATCCATTTGGATGCTGCAAATGATGGTATTTATTATACAGTAAGCTTTCCTAATTAAAAAGATCTAACCACAAAGCGCTCCATTTTATCGCAAATACTCGGTCCAGAGGTCCTTTTAGCAAAAATATTGATCCAACAACTTTGGAAAATTCAGCTTACGTGGGATAGTCCTGTACCTTAAGATATTCAAGAGTTTTGGATCGAGTATAAGGAACAATTGCAGCTTCGCAATGAGGTAAAGTTTAGTCGTTTCATTTCAACTTCAGATATCGCTGAAATCCAATTGCATGGATTCTGTGATGCTAGTGAAAAGGCTAGTGAAAAGAGGTCTACTGATAAGCAAGGCAGTCATCGCAGCGCGCTGATTTCTTTTATATCTCGAGTCGCTCCTCTAAAAGCGACCTCCTTACCTCGACTTGAATTATGCGCAGCCAACCTTCCAGTGAAATTATACACTGCCACATTTAAGGCCTTTCCATTCAAAGTCAACAAAGTTCATTTCTGGTCTGACTCAACCATTGTTCTCAATTGGATTAACGTGCCTTCTCATACCTTAAAAACCTTTGTGGCTAACAGAGTTGCTAAAATTCAAGCAGAAACTCTCTCTCAAGATTGGCGTCACGTGCCTACTTTACACAACCCTGCAAATTTGATTTCGCGAGGACAAGGTTCTCAAGAATTCCTAACAAACAGGCTTTGGTCACAGGGTCCTCATTGGTTGAGCCAGGATTCCAGGACCTGGCCTCAAGTGCCAAAGAATTGGAAATATTTCCACAGAAGAATATAAAATTCACCTTTCAAAAGGTAAGTCATCTCGCACAAGCAGAAGCCTTTCCACAAGAATTGAATTCATTGTATTAAAAATTACCAGTTAATTCAAAAAGCAGCCTTCTAAATTGAAACCCTTTTCTCGAATCCGGTCTTCTCAAGGTTGGAGGTTGACTTAATCACACTGATCTACCGGAATCTCAAAAGTATCCCAAAATCCTTCCAAAAAATCATTCAGTCACAAACCTGTGAACCCGCGAAGAACACGAAAGGCTCATGCATGCCGGTATCAACTCAACGTTGTATAGCGTGCGCGAAACCTTTTGGTCAATCGACGTTCGCAATACTACAAGGCATATCATTCGTCAATACTTAAAATTTTTTCGAGCAAAGCGTCGTACAACTAAATATATTACGGGGAAATAAGCGCAAAATAGAGTGTCATTCTCTCGACATTTGTTACTGTATAAGTGGATAATTGTGGACTCTTTTTTATCAAAGAGAGACGTCACAAAAATATCATGAAAGTCAAAACTTATGTTGCCGTTTTTGTATGCCAGGCCACTAAGACAGTCCATTTAGAGTTGACCAGTGACTTGACGGCCGGGGCCTTTCTGGCTTGTTTGAAACGCTTTTTCGCTCGACGACGAATACAGAGCTCTATATACTCAGATAACGCTACTGATTTTGCTGGTGCTTATAAAGAATTGCGCGAACTCGAATTCAAGGACAAAGGAATTCAATTAGTTCTCTTAAAAAAGGAGATTTCTTGGCATTTTATTCCACCCAGAGCTCCCCATGTTGGAGGTCTATGGGAAGCGGCAATTAAAACATTCAAAAAACATTTTACAAGAATCTCAGGTACCTCGCTTTTTACGTATGAAAAATTACACATTTATGTCGTCGAGATTGAAGCAATTTTCAATTCACGCCCTTGGACACCTCTTTCATCCCATCCAGACGATCTCCTTCCTTCAACCTCAGGCCATTTATTGATTGGAGCCCTTTCTATACTTGTGTAATGTTTCAGTATGTTATACGCGACTCGCATAGGGCGAGACTCCTTCTCGCAAACGACGTTTATCCATTCGGTAGGCAACCATTTTAGATTTAAGAAAATGAGAGAGAAAGAAGAGAAAGAGAAAGAGCA
>JAAAKG020148887.1:0-10164 GCA_010014905.2 Druon quercuslanigerum | reverse complement strand
TTATACGCAAAATTATTTAAATAATTCACACAATTTTCAAAGACTTATTTATCCACCAAAAGTTATTAAACACAGATTAAACACAGATTCCTTCAGTAAAGTTTATATCATGTGTGGATTTCATACGAACGTAATGATCGTACATTTGTAAGTTACAGTAAATAAGAAAAGTTACCGTTAGTTGTGGTTAATTATAGCTTTTGTCTTTCCACGACACTGAATATATATTAAAATACCACAAGAGCATGAAAATTGCTTAGTAAAGACTTTGCTTGATATCAGAATTATATGAATCATTCAACATCTTTCATCTTTATGAATCCAGCATTTTAAATATTCAAATTTAAGAGCACAGATTTTCAATCAGCGAACTGAAAACACCCCGCGTTGCATTTTGTGTTTAAAACTATTTTATTCTTATAAGTTAATTTCGTCATATTAAATCCGCCATTTCCACCAAATTAGAGCTTGGAATCTCCTCTTTATAATAAAGCCAAGAACATAATGAAACATAATCACTAGAGACTCGTTGCTCATTTATAAAATGAACATTTTCTCTCAGAGAAATCAGATAAACTACATCTTTTAAATTATCTCCTCTATTTTCACAATTGATTTGACCTTTTCTTTTATCTTTTATAAACTAATATTCTTACCATCATATTGTGGGTGTTTATATCCTGCAGTTCCACTGTTTATATAATGAGGGCTATGCGATTTTTAAATAAATAATTGTGTCTCGCATTAAGATATATACGAGAAAATTGTATTTCTCTGAGTGCTACTCATAGCCGAATGGCATGTGGCAGCTGTATGAAAGTTTATCAAATTTGAAGGGCATATCCTGTTGGCATTATACATAAAGTAATATCATTTTATAAGCAATATCGCGCGCTCCCGTTCTCACGCCAGAAAGTGGGGAGCGCCAGCCAATCACAGCACTCCGCTATCGGCTGGCACAAACAGGCAGTTCAGCCGGAGAGCGGTGCACGTCGTCTCCTTACTCGAGGTCCGAGGCTCATAGAGAGTTCGCGAGATTTGAATTAACCCTCGAGAAAGGTAGTGGGTGGGTAGCCGTTCAACTTTACTGATGGTTGACTACGGGCGATAAGTAATAGACAGGTACCGTGATATTTTTTGGTAGATACAAGTAACGCGGTAACGTACGTTACTTGTAACCATTTTTACTTAAGAAAATTTAACACTTCTTTTTTCTATTATAAATATAAATTCGCTATACAACCAGGGTTTTCTTAAACCGAATGAGGATTTAATGTAAAGCTTTCTCTGGGATCGTTTTGATGATCTCAGGGCCTGCCGGCATTCCTTCCTCATTAGGAAATTATCTTGAATTCCTGCTTTCTCTTACGGTCCTCTACAGAGATTCGTCTCTTTTCGGGCTAATAGGGAGAGGGGCATGGCTGAGAGCCTATTCGTTTAAGAAAACCTTTAAAATTAACTAACACGTCTCATTCTCGTTTGTTGGTCGCTGTTTCGATAGCTCCCTGGCCTCAAGAAATTGTTTTGTCCTAATGCCTAGACAATTTGATATGATTTTTTTATTAAAAATAACTTAAGTATAACAAATTGCCTAGTGCTCACCAAATTAAATTTCTAATGATTAATAAAATGAATTCAATCTCTCTCCTATATCTTCTTACCTAATGACTTGCAGCACTAATTCTCTGGCTTACAATCAATGATTGTAAGACTGAGATTTGCCAGAGAATCAAAAGTATTTATCTCTTCATTTTACACTCGATAAACAAAAAAATATAATACCCAAAATGTATCACTACTAACTAAATAAGGGGATATTTTCACTAACTATTCGACTTCATAAATAACCCCGAAAATGAATCTTCGTTTGTTGTAGAGGAGACTTGGTTAAGCACACGAACACAATCAAGGCGAGGAACTGTGAGTTTAAATATTAATTATCGGGACAATTACTTTGTTTATCGCGTTTAGGTAAAATGCAGGAGGCAAGGGAATACCATGACTCTATCTTTAAGAAACCCAAATAGATAGAACTGAAACGTTACAATTTCATATATCAAAAAGATCAGATTTCATATAATTTTATGAGATATTGTGATATTTGTATAAGGAGTTTCATATTATTTTCAAGTTTTTGATTTCTATGAAGGTATTTCCAAAACTTAATAGAGTTTGCAGTATTTTAGGATATTTTAACTGATTCTAGCGAATTTTCAAATTATTTAAATAATTTAAAAGGGTATTCAATAATTTTAAAGAGTTTTGGCAGTTGGCAAAACCTTAAAAACAGAAGGGTTTTCAAAAACTGAAAAATATTCTAAAGGCAGTTGAAACCCGATGGGAAGAAGATGGGAAGAGCCTTAATAGGTTGAATTCACAAAAATCAAGCACCTGTAATTGTGAGAGGCAAGGCGACTCACAAAAATTAGGCGTCTCAAATTGTGGGAGGCAAGGGGACACACAAAAATCAAGCACATCGAATTGTGAGAGGCAAGGGGACACACAAAAATCAAGAAAATCGAACTGTGACAGGCACAAGAACTCACAATTAATCAAGCACCGCGAATTGTGAGAGGCAAGGGGACTCACAAACATCAAACACCTCGAATTGTGAGAGGCTGGGGGACACACATAACAGGCTTTAGTTACTAATACCTTAGTAATATATTTATTGCAATAAGCACTTTCAAGTTTGAAGCAACCACTTTTTTATATTAAATTTCAAAAAGAATAAACTCCTTTGAACTAACAAGTAAACATTTTTAATAGATTTTTTAATGTGCTAAACCAATTCTAAGTATCCGTAAATAATTAAGAAAACTAGTAAATTCGAAAACTGTTTTACGGTTTGTTAGAGCGTGTCGACCGAGTATGAGCCACTTAGGGAGAGGTAGTAATCCTAGTCCATAAATTTGATGATTTCGGACTATTGTATAGGCAAACACATTCCAAAAATTTGAGGACAATTAAAGAACATGACTTTTAAAGTTAGGGCAGTTGAGAAATAATGCCTCATATATACTATTACCTTCTGTGGCTTCTACTAAAGTTATAGGGCGTCGACGTGGAACACCTTGTCCTGTAACATAGAATATATGAATTTTTATTACAGAATTTTTTCAATGAATGTCGAAAGTTTGATGTTCGTCCGAATGTTATGAAAAAGTTACTCAATATTAACATATGACTACAGATACGCGAAGATTTGATCCGGCTACTAGTAATGCTCGAGTCGGGTGTTCAAGTCGGCTTTGAAGATTCACCACGACATATGTTTAATTTTTTTATATAACCAATAAAAAAATGTTAGGCACGCACTAAATTTTTCTTAAAAACCCTGTTGAATGCCATAACAGATATTTAATATTTAGGGGGAACTCTGTGCGACCAGGCGAGGGTACAGATAAGTGAATTGAGGGTCGGGGTGGCGAGTAAGTATGCCTAATATAGTTTTGATTATTTTATTATTTTTAAAATCAGTATAGGGGGTTTGTTGAGCTTGTTCCAATTTTGAAAAGAATAAAAAATTTATATAGCCATATTAAATCGACTATATTGTTTTTAAGTTGTTGTGATTGCATTCTCTTAGTGCGCTACTAAATTGAGGGTCAAGTTCGTTAGCCAGCCATTTTGGATGAAAATTCAAAAAGTAAACGTATTTTGAATATTTTGAACATCAAACACAACGTTGCTGACCGCCACCCTCAATAATCCAAATTTCGTTAGAATGAAACACTTGGGGAATATTTCTAAGCAAAAAATTAATTTGTTATTTAAAAGATTGCAGTAAACTTTGAAATGAATTCTAGAGGAAAATTGATCTAGGATATGTTCACCTGATATGAAACTTTATCCACTTGGAAAGAAATTTTCATTTTTGATACGTCAGACTTTATTCGGCATTTGGGTAATCCGACGCTCGACTTTCAGTCATCCGAAATTCACGACCGCCTCTTCACCCCAGTAAAAATTCTTCGACTTGATTTTGACTTGAATTTCCCCAAATGAAGACATACTGAAGTCGAAAACGTCGACTTGAGCATGTCTCGGTTTTAAAACGGAGCAAGACTTCAATTAATGTCTAGAAGACAAGTTTATATGTCTTGAAGACATATATTTATTTCTTCAGTCACAACAAGTGGTCATCGCGACATACAGAGCTACATCCACGGAAATTATCTTGCCGAGCTACATCTACGGACATCATCCAGCTGAGCAGCAGCGACAATAAAAGTAATCCACTTTGATACAAGATATTATTTCTGTAAAAACTACTCTGACAGAATAAGTCTCATTTTTTGGACTAATTGTTGTGGCAGTTTTTGTTGAGCATTGTTGAGATAATTATATTAGCATGATTTTACAAGAGAGAATCTAAATGTACGAAAAAGATATATGTTAAAGTCGCCTTTCTCAAGTATAGGAACAAACAGCAGGAAATCGCGCCAACAACTGACGAAACTGTCTCATACGAGCTTTTCTCTTTTATCAATAATCCTTTACCTACTTCTATGGCTTAACCTTATCAATTTTCCATATCCATCTCCATGAAATTCCATAGAAAACCTCAACCACAAGAAAATAGATACATTGCAACAAATGCTGCTAAAATTAAGTCAATTGTAAATATGACAAGGGATGATAACAAATAATCTAAGAACTATTAATCAAGAAAACAGTATGCGAAGAAATGAGATAACAGCGTTAGCTCGAGCGACAAATGCGTTAGCAACGGATGACTCTCGTCTACGCGATACTATGAGAACGGACGAGGCGATAACTCGTTCCATTTAGAGGAACTGCTGAGACAGTACTAGAGCCAGGATATCAGATAACAATACAAACATCCAGGAATCTCTCTTTCCATCGAAGGATATAATACGCGCCGTCAATAGTCCTAATAGTAGCGACGACGTGGGGATTCACGATTTTATAAAGAGTGTAGAACGATCAAAACTGCGTTGCAGTATTTCCCACTTACTACTTGACTATATATTGACAGAAAAATTACTGGGAACGCAAAGAGACCGATTAGACATATCCACATCAATAATTACGAGGATTTCTACAATGGACTGTGTTCTAATTTAGGAATAACCACCTCAGTTGAATTAAGCAGGGCTAAGTTAGAGAATGTGAAGCAAGGCCCTGAGTGCGGACAGACATACAGTCAAAAATTTCGAGATATCTACAACAAGATAACCTACCGTCTTAATTAATATCAACCTCACAGGTAAGGACGATAGGGTTAACTCAATACAGAGAACATTAGTATGTATTAAAGTACGCTGTAATAATTACCCTGAAGATTTTAAAATAAAAAATTTCAGTTCCCGCTTTAAGAGGTTAAAAACAAAAGAAATATTATTGCATAATGTCCTAGAGAAGCTTTATTACAAACTCGGACTGTTTAGCTTTGTAGGAGATGCGTCAAAAGTACTATTTAGAACATTAGATGATAGTTACCTACAGTTGATTAAGAAAAAATTTGCCCAAAAATTTAATGACAACAAAATTATGGCACACACTATAAAGAATCAAACCAAAATTATTAAACCACTACTCGATTCTTCTTAAGATTATAAAAACACAAATCAAAATCTAGCCCGTGTTAGTGAATTTCTTAATCAAATCAGAGAAACAAAAAACAATAATACTCGATCACTGTACATTAAAAGCAAATTATATAACTATACGAACTCTGATCGATGAATTAAACGAAGATCTTGATACAGCAATAAATTCCATAAATGCTCGAAAACACATATGTATATTTCTAATAGCCAGCTTCTGAAGACCTTGTTGTGCATGTTTGCATTTAATTGTGGGAAATTACATTAATAAAAGTGTAGTGTATGTAACTTTTATTGTGAAGACCTTGCACTTTATCTCATAATAGATACCTTGTTCTGCATGGCTGTATTAACTATTGAAATTTAAATAGGAAATTTTACATTGACTTTTAAACAAAGAATAGGACCAGAAATGAAATCGTAACAACTTTGAATTTCATCTTGCGACAAAGACCTCTTTGTGCAAAGCAAGTTTTGGTTTTTGATTTAATTTTGGAGGGGAATCGTATTTTTTAATATGAGATAAATTTGTTATGTAACCTGATTATAAGCAAATAAAATGATAGCAGTACTCTATATCATACTTTAGTTTAGTTTAGTTAGCTGTTTTCACCTGCTTCTCCGAGTCACACTGCAACCTGTTTTTCTGAAATAAACATATCATTGTATCTATTTGCAGTGGTTACTAATTCTGGGGATCGCGACCCATCAACGCAAAACATGTTTGGCGATCCCGCAAAGATAGTGAGAAAACCTCTAGACTTATGCGGTTGTTAATTAGAAGTCAAAACTGCACTATGTTTAAGACGAACTCTGGAAAAGAAGAAAAGTTCTACACGGAAACTTTGAAATGTCAGATTTCAATGGAATCTGCAAAAGGAAATTTTTTACGGAAATTCAATGAACGAACTCCGGCATTTGTTAAGGTGAGGCCTGTTAATGAGAAAAGTACTATTCATTGTTATAACGAGTGCCTGAACTAAGTAGGGTACTATACTATGTAAAAAAACTGAATCCGAAATTCTAGAAGAGATGAGCTGAAAGGGTACGCAATAAACTTCGGTAACAAACCTGCGAGGTTCTTAAACAGGCGAAAGAGACAACGGCCTAACAGCGACGAGAAAGCAGCAATCAACGCAGTAGTACAAAGCAGCAGCCAGCGCCCAGAAGTGCACTGTTTTTGAAAATCAAATTTTTAGCATTTTAATTTTATAAATTTATGTTCAGATAATTGTAACTAATTATACTCGCTATGATACACACATTTATGGTGCTACTTGGCATCTGTGTTTCTTAAAAAACAAAAATTACTTTGAGTTTGTCTGCTCGTGGAATATAGCCCGATGAGACCATTATCGTGACTAAACCAATTCATGCGCCTCGCATTAACTTTTATTTGGATGAAGCACGATTTACACTAGAGGTAACTATTAATTAAAATGTACATTTTGCCAAAGTGACCTTAATTGGTGGCTATTAAAGTCATAAATGCGCTGCTTATTATCGTGCCTAAAGCAATTCATGCTCCTCGCATTAACTTTTATTTGGATGAGGCACGATTTACATTAGAGGTAACTATTGATTAAAATGTAGAATTTGCCAAAGTGACGGGACGTCACACAGCCTACATAAATCCTAAAGATATTTTTTAATTTTTCACTTTTTCCTCTAGACTAGGGAAAAAGAGTAGCTCTGTATAGATGTTTTGAGGCTACGCTTGTACTAGGCGACCTGAGATATGTGACGAAGTTATATTTACTCATAAAATTTAATCAACCGTAATTTATATGAACTTACACTGCGTTAAACCGTAAGATTTTCTGATTTGTCTACTATTTACCCTAGACTAGGGTAAATACGACGCCCTGTCGATTAATTCTGAGTTCGAATTTAAATGCAACTTCTCTATAAACATAAACTTCGTACCACCTAGCCACCGTACAAATATGACATAAGGAGGTACCAGAATTCTCTTAATTTTAAGTTTTTCTCTTGGGCTATGTGCAAAATCTGATGTTTTCAGATTGCAGAATTCCCTACATTTTGTACTTTTTCCCTAGGCTAGGGGATTCGGATTTAGCGTCATTTTGCATGGCATTATGTCAGACTGCCACCGTTTTTAGCACGAATTATCATGGATTTCTACAAATTCCGCTGAATTTTCACAAATTTCGTAAATTTTTGTAAATTTATAAAATTGGTAAAAATTGGTTTTTTACTTTTGTTAAAATAATAAACCTTTTCAAACGTCTCTAATGGCGAATGCCATTAGCAATAACAACTTTTTGGGTAGTTATAAAACGTGTACTTACTGCGTGTATAAAAATTCATACTCCTAATGCCCAAAAATTCCATCTGCCTGTACAACCAATCAATTCCACGCCGAATGAATCTTATGATTGGTCGTGGTGTGTCTGGATCTGCGAAATATAATATAGCGATTTATTCAAGAGTTTTTTTTTAACAAACAAGCTATAATACAATCGCAAATTCTGTTCATATTTTAACTTTTCATTACTTATCGATATGGTTTAAGATTTTGGGTTTTTGCTCATGGGTTTTAAAAATGGAGCAGTCAATTAAAAAAGGCAAGCAAAAAGTAAAAACTTTTTTGTGATTTTATTTTTGTCACGTATGTTTCATACCAAAAAATTGGTGCATATGTAAAGGATTTTCTTTCCGATCGTTAATTCCCCAGCAACCGTTCAATACCAAAAAGAGCTGGGCGAAGTTCTGTATCTTAGTAGATATTAACAAAAATATATAATATATCAAAATGTAAACATAAAAATTTGCACTTCGATGCAATAATTAAAAAAACATAAAATATAAATAACATAGAAAAGGTAATGATTTATTTCCGGGTTTTAAAAAAATATTTTTTATAACACCCCCATGATTTCGGCCTATTTTCATGCCTGTGGAGCGGGCCCGCAACTCCGTTTTTCTCACAATGCAAGTAGAAAGTACTTTCTACACCCTAGGGAGTAGAAAAATGACGTCTTTGAAAGAATATGGATTGTAGTCACGTTAGTCTGTGAATATCGTGTCGAAGAAAACCATATTTCTTAAAAGGTTAATGTCTGTAAGGAGCTTAGTACAGGGAAACAGTGGCGCCATCTCAACAGTGAAAAATTCTGCTATTCGTCAAATTTTGGCGCGCGATTAAAAATCGAATTAATATAATTTGATTTTAAATCGCGCGCCAGATTACAGCCAATGACAGAATTTTTGCAGCCGTAAGCAGGTGGCCAACTTTAGGATCATCGTGCCAACGTCATATTTCGTGTAATATCGTGTTTTAGTGCCAGCGTAGGTGTCGCAATATAGATTAAAGATTGGTTTTTTGTTTTCTAGCCATGAAAAAATATTTTTCGTTTAAAGTGCTTTTCTCTGCCCCAAAGATATGAAAATTCTCTAAATCATAGGGGATGTTAAAAAAAGTATCGTGTATGACTCGGGGGAGATCGTTTCTACGACTCGTCCTGACAACATTTCCCTCACCGTAGAAACAAAAAGATCTCCTCCTAGTTATACAATGTACTATATTAGAAACAAATTTCTTCCAAAATTTTGTATTAATATTTATGGTGCGTAAAAAGTCACCTAAAACAGTCTCATGTATAAATTTTATAAAATGTTCATCTTGCGCTCTATTATTTCATGTCATTTCATGAATACGTTCTTTTATCTCTTGAACTTTCTGCGAAAGAGGTAGACCCTGCGAAAACTAAATTTTTAAGATTCTTTCGAGTTACCTAGTATCTTTGTATTACTCTGTTTTTATATTTTCGAAAACAAATATCCACGATATTCGCTACGTCATTTCGAATTTTTAATGTTCAACGCCAAATTCAAAATTAAAGACACTATAAACTCCTTTATACAAAGCTTCGGAATAATATGAAAAAATTTAAGAAATCTAGCCGCGATACTGGATCCGTTATTTTGACATTTTAACTTTTGATGTTAAGTTCACTAGGTTATTTTTTGCGCGCCCTCACTTTTGTGACACAAAAATGCTTTTTAAATATTTTTTTGGTCACATAAATTTCGTTACATAAATTTATATACATCTAAATTTTATAATTTTCATGAGACCAGTAGGAAAGATTTTCGAGTATTTCAGATGTGTCAAAAAGGAATGTAGAAGATTTAAAAAATATATGTTATCTTACTGGATTTTAAAAATTATTAGGCAATAATTTTAGCCCTTTCAATATGTATTTAAGAGTTTCAGAAATTTGGAAGAAATAATAAATATTCGATAAATTTTCCGAAACGAATCCAAGGTTTAAAATATTTAAAATTACGGCAAAGCCTCTTAAATTTTTAAAAATATTTTCAAGAGAATTGGATTTTTCTTGAAATGTTGAAAAATAATTCAAAATATAAAAAAAATACCTAAAATGCTTTTAAGAAAGTGTTTAGTACACAGAAAGAGATCAAGGAAAGGAGGCCAAGGGGAAAGTATAAAAAAACTATTGAGAAGGAGAGATTAAGAGCAAAAAGCAAAGGCTCTATTGAGGCTTTTATCAAAAGGAAGAGAGGGGAGAGGGGAAGCAGTGAGGAGAAGGAAGATTTAGGGCTA
>JAAAKG020148886.1:0-10164 GCA_010014905.2 Druon quercuslanigerum | reverse complement strand
TTTTGAGTTTTCCGAAAAACTGAATTCCCTCCATTTTAAGAGGGGTGGACGGGTGGTCTGGGACACCCGGTATATATATATATATATATATATATTCTCAAGCTAAGAGGGCCTCCATCTTACATTAAGAATATATTCTTGGCGCCTATTTAAGTTGAAAATATTCTTCAACTTAGTTGGAAATTCTTAAAATTTAAAAATCGTTTTTTTAGTTTAGGATACATATTAGAGTTAGATTCAAAAGGCTCAACCACCCAAAACTTTTATAAAAACTTTACGTTTTTCCATAATATTTACAACAAAGTTTTTTAGGTAAAATCTTCGCCTTTCTTCCATAAAAAACCTTTTGTCAAAAGAATGAAATGCAGCGACGTTCATTGTCCCATTCTTTAACAAAATCTGCATTTTTTTGTATAATATGCTTGGCGTTCAGTAAATATAGTGTTACTAAAAGTTCTGGTTTTCCAAGACATGTCTTGGTATTGCCCCGTCTATCCTGGTGTCCTAATTTTCTCTTGAAAACCATAAAAATGTGCTGGTTTTTACAAAAACCGTTTTTTTCGAGAAATCTGATGATTTTTAACGCTAATTTCAAATTAAACACCAATTACGAGATAACTTTTTCTTTGATAAAATCCTAATGGAACAAAGAACGCAACCGACTTTTAGTAAGAACTGTTCGTGGAACATTTTTCCCCATCCGCATACGCAATTCGATTTACGTATCGTGAATGGAAATTAAGTCGATGAACTTTATAAAAAGATAAAGCATTTCAAGAAAGACTGTTAGCATTAGTGCAAGTCACTAATATTGCAGAATATGAATTTATATACACTTTAAAATGCGTATTGGCCTAAAATAATCCAGATATAATCCAATACATTGGAATCAGGGACCTGACCGATATAAAACAAAGTAGCGGAAATTGCAACAAAAGTGTTTAATTACGCGTAATTGTAAAAAATAGTTTATTCGAATCTTTGTACATCTAATTTAAATATTAAATGGCAGATGTGATGAATATGATGTTATATAAATTTCTTTTTCAATTTTGTTTTCATCTGTCGAAACATAAGAAAACGGAAACGAAAGATTCCGTACATTTTAGATAACCTAACGTAACCAAAACGAAAGTTTCGGACGGGTCCCTGATTGGAATCGCAACAGACGGAGCATCTAGCATGCAGGGCACATATAACGGCTTGGTAGCTTAGCTCAACCGTGAATAATCCGGACGTGAATTGACATTTGGAACAAGACTAAGAAGACTTGATTGGTCAATCAGGTTCGACCAATCCCCACGGTAGTGCGCTCAAACCGATCACAGGCATCGCAGAAGGTATACATAATAACAACATCACCTGATACCTCAGTTTCAGGTCAGTCCTGAAGAAGTGAACTACAATGTTCACGAAACGTCGACAAAATTCGTATTTTTTGTACACGATTGGAATCCGAAATATCTCTTTTGATCACAATGAATCATCGTGAAAGTATTAAATCTATAATTTAAGAACTCTACGGGAAGAGTAATCTTGCTTAACTCAACACCTACAGTGAGCTCAGGACTTCTCAAAGTAAGCTAATAACATCCTTAGCTCTTTCAAAACGATGCAGAGACAAGAAAATCGTCCCGAAATTCTTACAATTAAAAAATAGTTTTAGAATTTCAAAATCCAAATCAATTTTACATAAAACAAGTTTGCTTCTCTTTAAAGAAAGAATAACACACACTAAATTTGTCTAAGACACTACCTCCAAAAAACTATTAAACCTTTACCTTTAAGTGAAGGCAAACGCCACTATCTGATACAGTAAAAAACATAAAGAACTCAATCGGAACAAAGACATCTTAATATTTCCCGCAGACAAAGACAACTCAACAGTGCTAATGAATAAAGAAGACTATAACAACAAAATCATGGGCCTTCTAACTAACGACGCATACAAAAAAATTTAAAAGGACCCCACAAAAATAATAGACAGTAAAACAAAAACCCTTCTCAAAGAATCTAAACATGATAGCCAAACAATATCTGAATTAACACCTACTGATCCCATCTCTCCAAGACCTTACGAACTCCTAAAAATCCATAAAAATAACATTTTACTAAGACCAATCGTCAGCACAATAAACTCACCAACTGACAGCACAGTACGCTGTGTTAACACTGTCAACACTAAGTGTGTTTCACACCGTGCCAATAATACTTACTGCTCTTTCAATAACCAATTCTACGAACAAACCTCTGGGAGCCCCAATCTCACCTGTAATAGTCAACATCCTTATAGAACATCTAGAAACTAAAATCTGCAATCAATCCAAGACTAAACCGGAATTATTGTTCCGTTACGTTGACGACACCTTTGTCCTCTGGCGACATGGGCTAGATGAGCTAAATCACATCCTAATATCCAGTTCACCATGGAAATTAAACCAAACGAAAAATTACCTTTCTTGGACGTATTAGTTTACAAAAGATCTGTAAACAAATTAGGATACAAAGTTTACAGAAAACCCATTTACACAGATACCCACATGCCTCTTCCCACTACCACCCATCTCAAAAGCAATCGGTCATCAACTCCCTTGTATACAGAGCAGTCTTCATAACAGATAAAGAAAACCTACGCAGGGAATTACAAAACATTAAACAAATTCTAATACAGAACGTTTACAAGAACAAACAAGTTGATAGAGCTATAAAAAATACACTCAAAAAACAAGTCAGCACAACCGACTAAAAACGAATAAAGAGAAAAACGACGACCATCCTACTCTACATCAAATGTTTCAGAGAATAAAAAGGAGGAATTTTCAACAAACACTGCATCCAAACCATATTTGAATTTTCTGCGAAAATAGGACAACTACTAAATAACCCTAAAGATAAAAAGACACCCCTCCGTGATCCGGGAGTATATAAAATCCCTTGTTCTTTTAGCCGTCTATATTGGAGAAACCGGGACAGTGGTGAACCAACATATAAAATAACATGAGAGAAAAGTCAGGCTAAAACATTTTACGCAATCAGCACTAGTGAACATCATATCGAAACAGGACATCACATTTCATTCGATAAAACAACCGTCGTCGGAAAAAGTTCGGCATAATGGTTACTCGTTACAAATTTTAAGGAATTATTGGTAACGATATTGCATTACTTTTCACTGGCAACGTGTCAAACACTGAATATACAAAAATTCTTTTAGAACAGTTTTTGTAATTGTTTCAAAGATGTAAGGGATAAATAAGAACAATAAATTACAAAAAATGTTGTTTTAAAAAATAATAATTTCTTTAGGACTCAGCAACTCTTTCTTTTTAGGCTTCAACTGACGAAAGGTAATATCCAAAGGAGTCAGGAAAAAATGTGGGGTAATATTTGGGATGTATGGAAGATACACGTAATTTTTCTTTAATTCGGGTGTTCTTTCATTATTATGTTTAAAAAAAATTTTAATTCTTTTTATAATATCTATTTATTCATAAGTTTTGTATGTATAATTTATATTTATATACTTACTATAATTATAAAAATATTTATAATTTCATATATGTATCTGACTATACATGTGACACCTGATTGATTCTATACTCGACTCCTGGTATAAGCACTCGCAGTTTAGGCCATTTCTATAATTTTAGTTCATGGAATTTAGCGATGCAGAAATAGTGAGATTGAAAAAGAAGCGCTGCCCAGACATGCGCGGCGAATAGCAGCGTAGCAGCAATGTGGCATTATGTTTTCCAATTGGAATTGTACCTGCGGCTCTGACTGTTTACGTTTGGATTCCCCCGATTTATTTTGAAGGCGAGTGCAACAAATTTCGGACACTGTGCTTATATCGGGAGCTAAGTGTATGACAAAGTTTGAATTCTGAGTTTCAAAATAGAGATACACGATGAGTTTTCTCCAATTTCGGTGGTCTTTCTCAAGACAAAAATTTTATTTATCATTTTTAATTGGCTCCTTGGGACAATATTTTTCGATAGCCGAAGACCAGAAATATGAAACTTGTTTGATTCCATCATAAAAATAAAAATTTTTGTTCGAAAACGAACTTTAAAATTTTATAATACGTATAATTTCGTTGTTTGACATATAATAAATACATAACGCAGAAATACACTTCTCTCCCTTCTCACTTCTCTCCCTTATTACACAATAAGTTTACTATTGGTTCCTTCTATGTTGTCTTAAGCCATTAGAATCATTGAATAAAATGTAGTAGAAAACTGTTATTATTAGGAATTGTTTTTCACAACCAAGCATTTGGTATTACGTGGTAACTGAGCAAAAAAAAATGTATCGAGGAAGTTTTTTCTATTGGGCAAAAGATATTAGAAGGATTTTTCAACAAAAAACTTTGATATATTCTAAAAACGTCATTTGTGCCCTCTATAAGTTTATGTTTTGTAAGTAAGGCTATCTTGGATTTTTAAAATTATTTTCAGTATCTAAAAACCCTGAAAGTGTAAGTTATAAAATTCCTCCACTATCTCAAGATTTGTGTTATGTATCGTGACATTAAGAATATAAATTGTAAAGAGAGTCTTACTTCCTTTAACGTTATCTCTTTTATCAATTCTTAAGATAATTCAGACCATATTCTCTTCTATTTATTGTGGTTGATAATTTTCGAAATAAATAAAATGAGACTGAATTTTTTCTAAATAAGGTTGTGGCAGCGAAATATAATGTATATTATATTTATCCTAATTGTACAACACTTTAAAAATGGACTGGTCTGTTGCACATTAGAGACGAAATTGCAAACCCCCAAGCGAAACCCCCAAAAGTTAAGACCTAAGGATCGAGAAGCCCTTGACGACATAGAGAACAGATGTGTACCATGAAAAATAGGCAAACGATTTAGGATCCTTGAGAGTAACAACTAATGATAGAAAAGGTCTTCAAAGATCGGCGATCGCGCTTTCAGACGGTTTAAGCAGCTTATTGCAATAAAGACATCAAATGGAAAACTTAAGGTTTTTCTCTTATAGTAAGCACTTAAATACATAATTTGACTTTTGTGATTTTTAAAATAGCCGTTTCCTAATATCCTTCCCAAAATAAAGGTAAACTAACTTTCTGTTTTCGATGATTCTTATAAAAAAAATTTATATTATACAATTGTTGCGATGGAACATGCCATTTCTCTTGAATTACGTACGCAAAATAAAAATAGAGTTTTACAATTCGGGAGAATAAATCTTAAATAAGAAGGGGCTTGGTTGATAATAAAATTAGATTGTGAACTTATAAAAGTAAGTAAATCCTATGTTAAGCTTTCTAATGTTGACAATGAGACACGTTGTTGAATAGAAAATCCCTTGTAACCATAAACTTAAGATTAGTTTTATGAAATTCATATCCAACTAATTCAAATACAATGAAGTCGAGCTCAGAGGACTACATAATGGGGTGGAGTGTAAATTACCAAATTAGTTGAATCGCTTGAACTGAGCCAATCAAAATTAATGGTAGACATGCGCAAAAAGGAAAAAAAAGTTTTTGAAATCGGTTAATACCTTTTCTTCCCTTTTTTGATTTTAAAACTTAAAACTTTTAAAATTCGCGAAAATTTCCCTATTGTTTCCAAAATTATGTAGAATCTTTTTGACGCACAGTTTTTTCTATTGAATAATAATACAAAATTATAATGTGAAAACAAATTTGTTGCTCAATTTAGAATTTTTCGAAAATAACAAAAAAAAATGTTTTTTGGATTGAGTCCTATGTACACATTTAAAAAAGAAAGTTGAATATTACAAACCTTAAATTTCTTTAGTTTGAATCGAAGAAACAAAATTTTTCAGTGATGTTTCCAGCGCTTAAAAAGGTCAATTTTACGGTGATTTAAGCGATTTTGAAAACTTTCTTAGATTAACTTTTTAGACGCAACAAATGATGGTGCTATTACTGCAAAACGATATTTTTTCAGGATAAACCTTATAGAATCATTTCATATACATATCGCCCCCCTCGTAGCCCGTTTTGTCAGCGAATAGCTAGTAATGTGTTTAGGAAATAATTTTTTAGATTTAGGGGGTGGGAGACAAGCAGATTCGACATACTAATTTGATCATTTTCTCTTCGCCCTACTACATAAACTAGAAGAATCAAATAGAAAAAGCACATAATATAAGATATGAGTGAACAAATAAACATTCTGATTATAGACATTCTGATCATTAAAAGAGACTCTGAACCCCTTTATTTTCACAGGTGACAAAGCGTATAGTGCCATCTTTTCCAGGATGGGTGGTAGTGATGCAAATAAACTTCTGCATCGTACGTGGCAAATTATTTTCTTTAATGAGCACGAGCTTTCCAAGTTTGATCGATCCAACCTTACGGTGCAAGTTGCGAGCAATTGAAATGATTGTCTGAAGTGTTGCGCAAGTCTCTGTTAGGAAAGTCAATCATGAATTTATCGATTAAGGAATTGACCTGCGCTTAAAGGCAGAAAATAATTTGGATCGAAAAACAATGGATTAAAAAGGCGAGAGTTGAGTATCACTTCCATCTCAGTGACATGCGTGTGATGTTATTCGTACGTCAGCAATGCGTTGCCAGTTTGCCAGCTGAAATGAAGTTTATAGGATTTTTACTCATGTTTCCCAAATACCTCTGAAGGGTAAAGTTCTAGAAGATATAAAATTTCATGGAATCATTTTTTCATAAAAGTAGTTTTTAACCTCTTCATTTTTTTCTAGTAGCTCTATATTTTTATAAAGAACTCTTAGTTTATTTTTTGCGCCAACTAAGTTGGTAGCATTATCAGAAGAAATTGAACCAGGCAATCCTCTGCGAAAAAAGGGGGCAAGAACTCCATAAATGCTTCTGCCGTTAAACAGCTTGCGAGCTTTAAGTGTGAGAAGAAGATTAAGACACACTTTTTCACTTTGGAAATCTGAAGCCATAAACAAATAATTTCAAATTAGCATAGCCAAAAAATTAACCCTTTAATAAGCAGCGTACTAGAGAAAGGGTCATTCCGTTTTAAGAAGTTCACAAGAACCTCTTATTCAGATTTACTTACATTTCAGAAAACTGCCTCGAGCACAAATATTCTTTTCTCGACGTAAGATGTCAGAACGTGTTAGTGTAGTAGCAGGCATCACCTGATCTTTGAACGCTGATTGGTTCTTTAGAATTATCCCTCCTGATAAGGCTGCTCCTCCATGTGCTCAGTTTCAGAATCAACAGATCTAGAATTCCTTCTTCTAGATCCTAGAACTAGAACAACTCGATGAAAATTAATCGACTTAGCCGCCTTCTTTCCATACTTAGACAGCACATAGGGGGGCTTAAAGAGAACTGAATTCAGAATATGTAGGATTTCAGAGAGTAATTTTAGGATTTGCAGGCTGAAATAAACGCAAAGAAGGTTGTATCTAGATTAACAAGGTTGAATGTAGGATTAATCTTTCGATTAGGGTAGACAAAGGGTTGATAAAATTTCTTTACACTAGGAATCATTCTAAATGAACCATCGAGCGGAGAATTTCTTAGGTGATCGTTCATCAGAATTATGACCTGGAATAATTATAGAGAAAAGTGTCCTCGCATTTTCCGTCAAATGCGATTAGAATGGACAAAACAGATAAACAGAGATGTTGAGTAGCTTTATTTTTTGACAGAGAAAAGTGGAAAAAATGTAAGAAGAGAACATTATAGACTCTTCTTACTTAAGTTCCCAGAGGTAGCCAGAAGAATAAATGAGCAGAATCTTGCAGATGAAACATGCTCAATATATGTAAACAGATTGCTTCCGTCTGTTGAAATAACTGCTATCAACAGCATCTTGAAATATACTTTGGTGATGCTCTACTTAGAGTTCAGACTTGTAGATCCAAAACAAAGGCATTTTCCGCCCAAGATGAACATCATAAATTATCAGCGTGCACTAATATAACACGTCACCAGTAAGGTATCACCTATGCATTTGAACGCAATACAAGCTGCGTTAGAGGTTCAAAATCTTGTATACAGGGCAGATGTGGCAACCTTTAGAACATTCGACAGCAAAACTAAGCCTACAAATTCAGTCTTTGTCCCAGGCAGCGTTCTAGATCCCCCATAGAAGATCAGATTGGACATGGATGTCAGCCAATTAAGGCAAAAATTAGGTAGATTGACTCAGTATAAAAAAGGGAATAGAACCAGAAAGCTGATAAGGCATGCTACTTAAATCATCCACCCTCGGTACATGGAGACATTAATACCATTAATATTGGAGGAGAATATAGACTCCCAACGGGAGGGGCTTGATGTTCCTAATGCCAGACTGCCAAAGAAAAGTAGTGCAAGAAGGCAACAAAATACAACCTTTTAGACACATGAAAGAAGATTCTATCATGAACTAAATATACAAAAAATAACTAGCAAGACACCGAACTTCCTCAGTTAGAAGACAGGAATAACTACTGGCTGGGTGTTTGTAGAAAAATGAACTGATGCAATTTGGACACTGCGTTCAAATTTCATCTGAATTTCGACCGATAACCTGTCTTCCGACAATTTATAAATGCCTTATATTTATGGCTAAGAAACATCACAGCTTTAGATGTTTTAGTGGTTTTAAGGAGAGCAAGTAGCTGGATGCTTCACGTCTGGACAAGCTGCACAACTTCTGTTATAAGTACCTGACGAGTGTGCAATCTGCTTTGGAAAGGTGTTTTTAGAAGATTTTTGAACACCCAGATCTCATTGTCAGGCTTTATGCTCCAGGGTACTATCTTATGTTGCCTAAAAAGCCAGACACTTAAAAATAATTTGAATTTCGACCGGTAGTCTGTCCTCCAACAATTTATAAATGTCTTACAGCTATCATGGCAGATAATGTATACTTTCGTTGTGGGGAGAATGACATCCTTACGGAACAATGAAAAGGATGTCGTAAAAACTCGCGAGGCAGTAAAGATCTAATCACCATGGACGATGTTACTATGATTCAAGCTCGTAAACATCAAAGCAACTTGCGAATGGTATACATTGACAACTAGATCAATACGCATTATGAGGGGTATTTTTCTAGGAGACTCCTTTAGTGCACTATGTTTCTGCTTAGCGCAGAACCCATTAAGCCAAACACTAAATAGCATGTCTTGTGGGTTTAGAATACATGAAAATGAGGATGGTTATCAAGTGACCCATCTTCTGCACATGGATGATCTGAAGCTATACGCTAGTGTAGACTAGAAATTGCAGCAAGTGATCGATATCACAAAACAGCTTTCCAATGATATCCACATGGAGTTCGAAAATCATATCGAGGCAATAGCTAAGGGCGAACCATATAAATATCTGAGTATTCTTGAATCTAAGGGTATTCAGCATACGATATTTATAGAAAGCTTAACGAATGCCTTCAATACATGACTCAAGTTTATTCTAAAGAGTTCTCCTTACTCGGCAAACAAAAGGAGGGCAATCACAACCTATACTATCCCTGTACACGCGCTGTCAGATGCGAGACTACTTTAACAGCAAACGAGATGATGCGCTTTACAACACCATCTGTAAAGCGGATCTTGACTTAAATATTTGGTCAGAAACCATAGAGGAATTAGAAATTTAATGGAGACAGAAAGCTATCCATTAGGGCGGAGTGAAGATGATCAAATTAGTCGAATCGTTTGAGCTGGGCAAAAAAAATAAGTGGGTTGACATCCGAAATAAGTAAAAAAAATGTGGAATCGGTTAATATCTTCTGCCCCCTTTTTTGATTTGAAAATTCAAATTTTTGAAATTTTTTGAAAATTTCTCTATTGCTTCGAAAATTATAGCGAATTTTATCTATGTACAGTTTTTGCTACTGAATAATAAAAAAAATTACAAATCCAAAAAAAAATTTTTTGTTTAATTTAGAATTTTTTGAAAATGGCTAAAAAACATGTTTTTTGGATTGAGTCCTATGCACACATTTTGAAAAAAGTTGAATATGTCGAACCTGAAATTTTTTCAGTTTGAACCATAGAAATATGCTGGTATTTTGTTTTTCCAGAAAAAAATTTTTAATGGTGTTTGAAGCGTTAAAAAATGGTCAATTTCACGTTTTTTTTAGAGATTTTCACCTCTATGTGGGGGTGGGGTTAATTCTTGGGGGGGGGGGTACCTGTCAGGGCTTTATATTAAAAATGATATACAATA
>JAAAKG020148885.1:0-10164 GCA_010014905.2 Druon quercuslanigerum | reverse complement strand
TATAATCGAAAAAAAACAATGGAATTTTTTTTCAAAAGTTGTTACCTACCTTAATGTTTTGTACAAATAGTATACATTATTCTCGCATCAATGGATTTTTACTCAAGTTCGCCTTTAAAGGAATAGATCAGAAAAACAATGTGGCCTAAAACTTTTGCGCACCACTGTATGTTAAAAATTATTTTCTTTGATAACTCTATGAAATAACAAAATATCGATTTTATTAAATCTGCAAATAGTTTTACTGTGAATAATTATTTATAAGTAGCAGTTTTATACAATTATATGATTTAATTATTAATAAAACTTGCGTTAGAAAATAAAAATTCAATCCGAAATTAGCGTACAGTTTGATTAGTTTTTTTATAAATATGAGATACCGCACGAATAGCAGGATATAAAACTGTCAAACCACCAACTCAGATAATTAAACAAGTCACCAAACAATTCAAGATATTTATTTTCCTTTCGGCATAATACAAACGCCGTTTCAAATAATGAGCAATTGGCCAATTCAATTCCGAAACAATAAAGACGAAAGTTCTGCGATTTTTCTCGAAGAACTAAAAAGGTTTAACAGGGGTTATATAATAAATGATCACGATATTTTGGAAAATCTTGACGCACTAATGATTGAAGATTTAAAATATTGGTGCTAAAGCAATAAAAATTCCTGAAGAAAATTATCAGATTTTTCTGAAGATTTTAAAAACGCTTACATTGACGAAACGTTTTCAGAAGAAATTAGACAAAAAATTAATTTTATACTCAAAAAGGACTCAAGACATTCACTTATACTTAACAGAGATTATAAAACTGTTCAAAAAATTATATTCTAGAATAGGTCGCAAATGAAATTTACGTGGAACTTACGCAAACCTTAGAATCCAATACAAAACGTACATAAAACTTAACGATTTTTAAACTTTTAAAGAACGAAAATTTGCGCTAAGAATTGGAAACTGAGCTAGAAAAATCCAAAATTCAAGTGCAAGTTTTTCAATTTTCTGAACCTAAAATCTAGGACCAAAACGATAAAAAGCGTAATAACGATAACGAAGATAAAAATAATTCGGAGAGTAATAAAGATTTAAGGGGAAATAAAAATAGTCAAAAGGATACTCAAAACGGAAATTAAAATCAAAATAACCAGAGTAAAATTCCATTTAAAAATAGATTTCCATTTCCTCAATGTGGATTTCCATTCCTACCTTTTCCAAACTATTATCCGCATAATTCGAGACCTAACTGTAGACCTAGATTTTCACCTGGTTTCCAATAAAATTTCTAACCTTGATTTCAACCTACATTCACAAACAATAGACAAAGATATCCTTGCAACCTCTACTACCAAATGTTAGCAATATGTAACCAAATAACAGTAGGCTTAAATCAAGATCAAAGTAACCCGATGATCGAATTCCCTAAAGAGAACCCCCTATACAAAAGCCAATGAGGACACAAATAATTAAACTGTTATGATTGTGGTATAGCGGGCTATTTTAAATGAAAATGCGCATATTAAGCATACAACCGGTAAAACTGGAGAGGCCAAAATTAGGACCAAGAACGTTAGAAACTAATACCGAAATGCCAGAATTGCGAAATTCTGATAAATATGAGGTAATGAAGGCGCTTTTTGATTTGATGAAAAAATTCGACAATAAATTCTTTTGTATTTTGGTAGATACAGGTATCACACTCTCTTGCGTTACAGATATGTTAAAAGCCCTATGGATAACCCTAATCTATGTTTCAATAACTTGGTGGCTACCAGGGAGTCTCCCCAACCGCTATCCTATGGAAGCTTATTCAAACGAGGTACTTATCCCGATAAATGAGGTTAGAACCGAAACTAACCCTGCCATTAAAGTAAAAAATAATGAGTCAATTAAAAGGAAAAATATTAGGGGTAAACCATTAATGAAAAGAGAAAAAAATATAAAATAATGATATAAAAAAAATTTGGAGATAGTATTAACCTCAAAAGTAATAGAGCAATTAACCAAAGTTGTACAATATTAAATTACTCCAGTAATAAATCCTACGAAGGATATTCCCTGGTTGATAAGCATCCCCACCGACCACAAATTCTAATACCTAGAGAGCATCCCTATCCAAGACACCAGCGACGACTTAAGCACACAAGAATCAGTTACCTTTAACAAACCAAGGATTAGGAATAAAATAAAATTGAAGAACCTTAAAGAAAAAAGTATCGGGGAATGGAGCATGAACGATTTTTAATTAGAAAGCGTAAATACAGATATTGGCACATGCTTAAGCGCATTTCCGGATCGACGAAATGTCATTCGAGGTAGAAATGTTCGTGGTTCAGGATGAGCAGCTGTCAAGAAAAATACTCGTTGGTCGAGACATACTTGCATCTCCTAGAGTGAAAGCAATCATGGATGCAACAAGGTTAAAACTTGAGGTAGGCAATAAAACAGTAGTACCCTTAGCAGTAAATTTTGTTGAAAAATGTATGAGAAACATAAATGAAAGAGACGTGCAATGCCCGGGAATAAATGATCCTGAAATTGTTGATAAATTAGTTTCATTACTAAACCAATATCTTACAGCTATAGAGCTCAACATGTGGGAACTGCGTAAAGCAAAAGGAAGAAAGTTAAAGATCAGGCTTATTGACGATGAAACAATGAGCAACTAGCCTCGTCGGTTATCTTATAAGGAATGAAAATTGGTCAAACGAATCGTTGAAGAGCAAGAAGAAACCTGTAAAAGTTGCGAGAGTCATTCACCTTTATGTCAGTTCAACGATGCTAAAAAGAAAGAAAAACGGTGAGCCTTCCATGTGCGTAGATTATCGGTTATTAAACAAAAAAACAAAGTCCGATTTGCATCCATTACCGCATATTATAGATCAGATTCATCGTCTATCAGGAAATAAATATTTTACTTCTCTAGACCTAAAATCAGGATTTTTTGAAATTCCCATTGATGAGGACTCTATTGAGTTTACGGCGTTCGCCACCCCAGATGGGGGTGGCAATTTCTAAGAATTCCTTTCGGTCTTAAGAACCCGTCGCCTGTTTTTCAAAAAGCGATAAACAGAGCGCTCGTAGAGCCGAGATTTTCTATCGCGTTAGTATATATTGATGAGTCTCGAGCATCGATGAAGCTTTTGTAAATCTTGAATTAGCATTGGAGGCGTTAAGAAACAGTAACTTCACCTTAAACATAACCAAATGTAAATTTCTGTAAACCACTATTGATTACCTAATAAGGGATATCTCAGAAAATGGAGTTTGTCCGTGCTCACACAAAATAAACGCCGCAACAAAAGCTCCCGAACCAACCGACATAAAAGAACTGCGCTCTTTCCTCGGACTCATAAATTATTTCATAAAATTCATCGAGAGGTTTACAAAAATCTTTCCTACTCCGACCGAACTTTTGCGAAAAGAAACTCTACGGAAATGGTGCCTTAAGCAGATAAATGCAGTACAGGAACTGAAACAAATACTCATGGATATGGACAGACCAATACTAGCTCTATACGATCCTACACTTTAGACTGAACTATATAATGCCGCAATTTTGTTGGAAATAGGAGCAATACTTTTACAGGAAAATGACGGACACAAACATGTCGTCTCGTAATGTAGCCGAAAGACTACGCCTGTTGAAAATATTTATCACCCCTACGCCTTGGAAACACTTTCCATTGTCGATGCACTTAAGGCATTTCGTGTTTCTCTTATTGGAATCAAATTTACTGTAGGAAGATGGTGGGAATACATGCAGAACTTTGTATTTGATATTGTTTATGGGCCCAGGGCTCAGGGAGCACACGTAGATTATCTTACTCGCAATCTGGTGAAAGGGCACTTGAGAGAATTAAACAAAATGATCGGTTCAAAGGCATGAGAGGGTTTATTCTCAAGTATGTCAACGCTTTTTTGAACAACTTATATTATGAATCCACAACTGGGCGTAATTCGTGCCTGTTACACCCTATAGAGAAAATCGCAATCCCATTTCATACTGTCCATCTGGATTATGCTGGTCCCTTTGTAAAAAGTAAAAAAAAGAACACCCACACACTACCTTTAATTGATGACTTGACAAAATTCTGCATCATTGAGCAGGTATGAGACACAAGAACCAAAGGGTTCATCAAGATACTGCTCCAGGTATTTGGAGTTTTAGGAGTACAAATCCGAATCATCAGCGATATATAAACTTGCTTTACGTCTCCGTCGCCACACCTAGAGCGAACGAACAATTTGAACGGCTGAACCTCACCATCCTCAACTCAGATGACTGCGTGAAAAAGATACAGAGTGCTATCAACTGTACTATGGACCGAACTAATCTAAATCTAGATTTTAAGAGCCGAAAATCCATATCCTGATGGGCCGAGTCAATGGAAAGAATACTCTACAGCGTATCCTTATAGTATCCACATAGTTTTTTTTTCTTTGTAGTAGGAGGGGAAACCTTGCATAGGCACCCAGACCAGCAATCGTCTATCTCAGCAGTCAAACGACTCAGATAGACGATTCTTGGTATGGGTAGTGTCAGATTCTTACTGACTAAAAACCCCCTTCCGCCAACCCATTTCCCCGGAACCGCTTTCGCATTACTTCAGGGAAATGGGGATAAGGCCAATAAGCCGTGCCTCGGCTTCCCACTGTTTGCCAACTTGGCCTTCTCACTGCTGACGTTCTGAAGGCTTCCTCGAGAGGGTGGCCTCCCTAAACGTCAGATAGCTCATTGTGCCTAGACTGTGGTCTGTCCGTGCTTACCTACATTTTTGGCGCACACAGCAGCTTTATGCACCTCTTTGCCATACCTCCAGCAGAGACCAGCCCGATTTGGACCGCTGTAACTCGCTGCCATATGGCCAAAGCCCAGGCAGCGATAACACCGAGCCACATCGAGTTTCCTGCGAACCCGACAGGACACCTATCCTATCTTCAAGTGCTCTGTTCGCACCAATCGTCCAGCCAATTCCTCTCCCAGCTCCACAAATGCCCTCAGACAACCTCTGAAGGGCTTTTTTGTGATGCTGACCCTGATCACTCCAGCGGAGTCCTTGAAGTGGCTTCTGACTGCCGCTTCTACCTCCTCCTTCACTGTGGTTCGAGAATCTCGACCTCAACACGAGGCGTGAGTTCTTTCACTCTACCCTCTCCACCAACAGCCTCTTTGATGGCAGCAGACAATTTGCCTCTACCACAAGCAGCTGGACCAACACTTCTCCATTACGCGTTTCCCTGACCCTCCTGATCTTGACAACAAGGGCGTCAGTGTTAACCTTCTCCTTAATGTACCTAAGGATCTGCGCATAGCTGCGACCTTCGGCTGGTTTGATGAGAGCCGCCTCCGGTCACGCTCTTCTCGCCTTCTTCTTCCTTGTCTTGTTAGGAGGCATTTGCAGGTCTCCAACCGTCACTTCAGCGTACGAAGTTTTGGGCGTCGAAGCGTCACGTATACGCGGCTGCTTACTTCCTTGCTTCGAAGGACCAACCTTCACGGGACTCAGAGAGGGCTCCCTTTCTCGTTTCCCATGTTGGGGAAGGGGAGTTTTCTCAGCTTCTTCAGTCTGAGTTCTGCATTGGACTGTGTCCTTCTCAGCCCTTTTTTGCTTCATTCGCGCTACCGCTTTTAGTTTTGCGGTCTCTCCAACACTTTCAAGACAGTTGAGGAAGATCGCCCCTGACTTTGTTAGATTTCCTTCAATTTCAGACATGATCTTCATTGCCTTCTCAAGTCCTACCCTGATAGGTAGGGGCATATTCTTCTTCGTTTCGCAGAAGTCTTACATTCCCTTTAAGGTAGCCATTAACTGTTCTGTGAAACTCTGTATCTTATGTCGAATCTCCTCCTGTTCATTTAAATCCGTTAAAGCCTCCGACATTCTACTGACATCAGCCTCCTCCGTCAACCCTTCCAGGTCATCGTAAATGCTTCGCTCGAACATACCTCCAAACTCTTCCATAATATTTTTCAAATCTGCCATAACAATCCCACGAGTAGCTAGGGAAGTAAATGTCCACCCCCGCAGAGCCCCGCATGCGGGAGTAAGGTCTAGATACTCTAGAAAGCGACCTGGTATCCTAGAGACACCGTTTACGACACCACTCCCTGATGCCACTCAGTCCTCGGCACGGTTGTTAACGCCTTGACTTGGGGTTCTAAGTGTGTTTGGTCCGCGGGGCCTATTTTATTTTAGCCCTACCCTCTGTTTCCAGCGAGCACTCCCCTATCCGCTACCCGGGGACGCGCCAAGTAGGGGTATCACCTCCCCTCCACCACAGACAACTGTGGTGGTACTTGGGGTATCCACCTAGTAGCACTTCCGTATCATGCAACAAAAACAAAAAAAAAAATAGCAAGATGGACATTTAACTTGCTCCAACTCGCAGTATACGTGGAGTATAGGTAGTATAGGAGTATAGGTGGAAACCTGATACAACAAGGCTCCGACGCAAGTGCCAGGGAGGTTATGACCTTTAAGACGCACTAAGTATCAAAAAATGATTTTTAAAAAATGTGTAGGTCGTTTTTGGTTGGTTATCGTTTTTTCCATTTATTTTTTCCATATCTTCTATCATTTTTGCAAAGTTATATCTTCTATCATTTTTGCAAAGTTCCAGCTATTTATATTTTATGATTAAAGTGAAATCTACGCATCCTATCAAAAAATCCATAATAACAAATGTATAGATTTTTTTTTTACTTAAAAATTTAAGTTTGTGCATTTTTTTTCGTAACTTGCATGATTTGACCGTAAAATTAAATTTTTTATTTTTTGTGTTTGTAAAACCAGAACCATTAGTCAAAAATTAGAATTTTAGATTTTTTAGAAAAATTCCAAATTTTGAAATTATAATCTTGTAGGACTTTCAAAAAGGACCAAAAGCAACGTTTTTCTTCTTTTCACTTTTTATTATATCGTGCTTTATTAACATATGTCATACTCATATATTGCTAACCGCGTGAGATGCTTCTAGAAAAAACAGGGCGCAGACATATATTTCTGTCTCACACACCTTCCAACGTGGAAGAGATGGGATGTTGCCGGGATCAGGTGCTAATCTGAAAAATTGCACCCGATCCCAGCGAAATCGGGGTAAAATTTCAGCCATAACCGCGTCTCACAACCGTAAGATAGGTGGTTACAGTCTATGACGGAATCAATACGAAGATCCCGCAAAATCTCATGCACCCTTAGGAAACGGAGCGACCCAAGGACGACCGCCTTCTGCATTTTCTCCGCAAGTGTTTTAGCATATTGTTTACATGCAGGGATGCTTTTCAGGCTATTAACCAGTGAAAGCTTGGCACCTCTAAGAGTGCCGATGATAAGGACGATTAATTTAACAGAATATTCCGATTACAATCATCGCACCTTTCTTACAAGGTCTCTATACCTCTGTTTCTTTTCATTCTTCTTAGCTATGATGTTTTTGTCAGCTGGTGCCGAAAATTCGATAACGAACATAGTTCGCTTCTCGAAGTCAAGGAGAACTATGTCAGGCCTTGAATGTGTAACAGAAACAATTGTCGAGAATATAAAGTTCCAATATATTCGGCACTTCTCATTCTCGACAATTAAATATATTTCCCTAGGAGCGTTTAGAAGAGCGATATTAAGGTTAATTCCATAAGAGTGACAGAGATGGTAATAAAGCACTCTTAGTACCGTATTCTGCCTTTGGATGTAGGTCGTTCCCACATGAGTTGGACAAATAGATAGTATGTGTCCTAGATGATCGGGATGTGCATGGCACGCCCTGCAGCTATTATTGGAAATGTCTTGGCTCAAAATGTGGCGACGGTATGTTAAAGTGGAAATGACACCATCTTCACATGTCAAAATGAAACCCTTCGTGCCCGACTTAAATCCGCATGATTTATATGTGTGTTTGTGTGTGATACGATATAGATACAATGCCATTACTATTCCCCCCTTTCCAACCCTTCCACGGTTGGCGACGCACGTGCAGTGATGTGAACGTTCTGTGCGCTTGGCGAGACAGAAATATATATCTGCGCTCTGTTTTTTCTCCAGAAGACTTTCACGTGAAGGGAAGAAAAACGTTTCTTTTTGTCCTTCTTGAAAGTCCTACAAGATTATCATAGCAAATTTTTTAATTTTCTTACAAAAAAAACTCTAATTTTTTTTACGAATGGTTCTGGTTTACGAAAACTAACGAACAAACCAAAATTTGTAAGGAAAAAAAATCTATAAATTTGATATTGTGGATTTTTTAACAGGATGCGTAGTTTTCGTTTTATCATACAAGATAAAAAGCTTGACCTTTGCAAAAATGACAGAAGATACGGAAAAAAATGAATGGAAAAAAGTTAACCAACCAGCCAAAATTATTATCATATAATTATAATATAATTTTTTAAGTTTTTAACGCTGAAAAAAACTACTGCAATTACTCCGCGACATTCTGATGCAAATTTTAACGTATAATCAGAATTGGAACATGTTAAATGCCCATCTTGCTATTTTTTGTTTTTAGTTTTTGTAGCATGATGCGGAAGGGATACTATGCTGATACTGTTCACTCGGTCCGCTAGTGTATGCATTTTTGGCACGTATAATCTAGATTATATTATAAAAAAATATTTAGTCACGCGGCCTGAAAAATCAGAACCGAGAACTCAATTGTTTGATTGTGTTCCAAATTGCAATAAATAATGTTTTTTACGATTTATGGAATTAAATTGTTAGAAAAAATGTATTTTTTAACCCCTAATCAATACTGTTGGCTCTACAAAACCCGGGAGAATTTTTGGAGTTTCAATTTCGATAGGAAGTTGTGGCTTTCTGGGGCCGATGGTTGGATCGAAATATAGACCACAGCAGTGGAAGCCATACCCGGCAATAGTGTTTACGTAGCACCGGCAAAAGTATGGATATTATTGGTACAGCAATTACAGTATTTGTTGCAACTGACCCAAAGAGCTTAAAATTGGACAAAAGCGTTAGGTGCGAATTTTGTCCAATAATTAACGACAAAAAAACGCAAATAATGCCCCCTAAGTGCAAGAATCCATACTGCGATGTGTACTAGTCGCTGCTATTTGCTTCCGGTGCTCCATTACCTGCGGAACTTGAATGATTTTTATTTAACCCTTTTTTCCTTGATAATAATAATTATATTAATAATCTTTTAATTTTATGTATACGCTAACAATAATAACAGCTTTTGTATAAAAAAGAACATTGTTTATGTACTTCATCCCAAAATTTAAAACTTTAAGTTTGACTTTTTGATCGCTTGCAGTTTTTCTAATACACTTTTTTTTAACTTGAGTTTTTTTGCATAGTTTTCAATGTATACTGTTGAGATTATGTCAAGAAATGAACAGAGGTGGATAGTGTATGATAACAATGTATTTAATGATAAAGAAAAGAATTACAAAAAGTAGAAAAAGGGCAATTACATGTCAACAACTTTTCCCGATGTGCACTCTGGCAGCGTTACCAACCAACTGACCCCCGAAGGTTCTGAGGCAAAGGTATGTTTCCAAAAACTGACCTGAAAAATACAACTTTACGCAAGTACACAAGTTGAGACAAATTAAGACAAGGATCATAAATTTCTACTACAGATTTATGATAGTTCCTTTTCAGACAGCATCGTGTTAACTGCACTCTCTGTTAGAAGACCCTTTAAATTACTTTATTACACTTGGGCGGAAAGAAAAATTTGTAAGGCCTTCTAAACTGACCCATAGCCTCTAGATACAAAACAAAGATAAAAGAACTATTGACAGCAGATGTGCAGTTTTCCCAAAAAAACTTCAACACGCTCCCTAAAACTGTACATCTTCACAATGAAATATCTGTCTCAAACTTAAGACCTAATTCATCTCGCAAATACTCGAATTGAGGTTTTGACAATGCCTTTGTAAAAATGTCAGCTATTTGCTCTTCGCTTTTAACATACAATACATCAGTTTCGCCTTTACAATACAAATCACGCAAAAAATGATATTTTACATCAATATGCTTACTTCTTTCATGGAATTCAGGATTCTTAATCAATTTAATTGCGCTAGTATTATCGACATACAATACATAATTAATATCAAAAATTTTACAATCATCAAATAATTTTCGAAGCCATTTCAACTCTTTTGCTCCTGAAGCAGCACTCACATACTCAGCTT
>JAAAKG020148884.1:0-10164 GCA_010014905.2 Druon quercuslanigerum | reverse complement strand
CAACGCCGGTTCGCCGCGAGCACGTGGTCCTCTTCATTTCGCACGTTCAGTGAATTCCAGTGTAGTTTTCCATGTGTCAATTCATTAAATAATAAATCTTGGTTTTTCTATGCCGCAACAGGCTTTTTTCCCATAAATGGGTGTTGTTCATTTGGATCCCTTTTCATTATCCTAAACATAGAATAATCTCAGAATACTAAAGCCAGTACAGTGCAGTGAGTGTAGGACGACAGCAAATTTTAAAATAGATTGTCGAGTTATCTACGGCAAGATAACCACGACAATTCATGGTGCCTTCTGTGAGGTGTGAATAAATTCACACTTGATTTGCAATTTCAATTCGGGGAATCCGTTGGCGTCGCAACCGCGCGTATGAAGGTGCCTCGCTGTCGCCAGCATACATACAGTTCCGAAGCAGTCAACACGGGCCACGCGGTTTCAAGTAAATCGACTCACTCAACTCTCCAGCAAAGGATTCGGACTTCTCACTCACTCTCAAACACTTCATCTCGCCTCTGCCTCGCTCCCACACAAGAATCCCTCAACCAGTCGGCCGCCTCTGCACTCTATGTTGGATTTTGAATTCAGATCAGTACCTTTTGTTTGACAGGTGATATTTTACTAGCGATATGTAGGGATTTTTTTTGTTATATTCTGCATATGTGTTGAACCTCTATGATTGATATTTTTCAATTTTTTCGTGATTATTTCATTGCGTAATATTCATGTAATACATTTCGGGTCGGTGGCTGGCCAACTTTACGGTCACGTGGGAAGTGACATATGCCACTGATTTAATTTTCACGTCTTTTCGCGATTTAAAATTTAAGCATATTTTTGATAGGATTTTCAGGTCTTTTAGTGATTTGAAATTTAAGCATGTTTTTGATAGGATTTTCAGGTCTTTTAGTGATTTAAAATTTAAGCATATTTTTGATAGGATTTTCATGTCTTTTCGTGATTTGAAATGTTGGCATGTTCTCGATTGAATATTCACGCTGTGCGTGATTCAAAAATTAGATGCGTTTTTGATTAAGTTTCCATGTTAGGTTCGCGAGTTGAATTTGCAGGTTATGTTCACATTTTGAACTTCAGATTAGCTTCGCGAAGTGATTCTGGTTTATTTATCAACTCAAAGTGAATATTATGTTCTTGAGTGAAACAAAATAAATTAAGTTTGCGAAATAATTTACACATTTTTTTTGCGTTTGCTCTCGTCATTCGTATTCGTCATTCGCCACAACATTACAATACAAATTTCCATTGTTTACGTTGTGACCACTCGAGGCAATCCGGTTAGGTATGGTAGACTTTGACAGTCAAAGCTGAAATTTTTAAATTATTTTAATTTTGTTTCGGAAAACTAATTTGATCGACATTTGGATTAATTTAAATTCAATCAAGATGGCGTCACCCACAAAACAACAGAAACGCGTCGCGTATCTTGTGCAAAAGGGGATTTCTCTAGAGAAATTTATCGCGGATTTGAAAACATATATCCAAAGGTCGCAGTGTGATACGCTCAACGCGAAATTGCGTTTAAAGGGGATAAAAAAACACTTTGACGAATATTCGCGATATAACGATGAATTAACTACTTTAGATCCCAAGAATCCGCGCCTCGAAAGGTTTTTTGAAATCCTAGCAGATTTTTATGATATCTCGACCGCGGTTTTAAAACTTTAAAGCGCGTCGCCACTGACAAATTCCACCCTAAATAACAGCAACATTACGATCTTCGAAAAACAGGATCAGCCAAATTTACCCGAAATAAAAATTCCTTCTTTTAACGGAGAGCACGGTCAATGGGTTTCGTGGAAACACAGTTTTCAAGCATTAGTGCACTCGCGGTCCAATATAAGCAATTATATCAAGCATACGCAGTTGTCCAACGCACGTTCTGGGTCAGCTTTCAATAAAATTATCGCATTTTCTCCTAGTGAGGAAAATTATTTCAAAGCATGGAAAGCCTTGTGCAAAGCTTATGATCAAAAACGGATTATAGTCTCGGAACATCTGGACTCGATTCTCGATCTTCCCATTTTGGCCCGCGCAAATCCGGACGATCTTTCAGCACTAATTGACAAATCTCAACAACACTGAGCATGCTCAAAGAAGTCGAAATAAGCAGGATCGACTCAAAGGGAATAAACTTCAGAGTCTCGAAGAGTTACACCAATTTATTCAATCAACTATTTTCAAATTGCGCTCGCTAGAAAGGGTTGCCTCGAGTGGCCGCAATATTGCAAGGATAAGGGGGGGGGGGTAGCAGACCAATCAACCTTATACCAAGGTTTTGAGATTGGAAGCACGTTCTTTCGTAAAGGCTGCTTCCAATCCAACGATTTCTCCTTGCGTCGCATGCAAGCAGAATCATGCATTATACAAATGTCCGATTTTTAACAAATTTAAAGTTCAGGAACGCTAGAATTTAGCCAAAAAACACAAATTGTGCAAAAACTATTTGTTTGCACACTCAGAGTCGTGTACATGTCAGCAGCGCTGCAAAAAATGCGATAGGAATCATCATACACTATTGCATGCCGATAAGACAGCAAAGGCTGTTAAATGGGAATCCTATAAAAAGGGGGGAGATTCACAAGGCTCAGGTCCGAAGCGTTTCCGTCCGATTCACAACTTATGACTACTGCGGTTTTGAAAGTTTAAAATAAACTGGGGAACTATTTCGTGGCAAGGGCACTATTAGATTCCTGTTCCACAGTCAATTTAATTACCGGAAATCTAGCAAAGTCACTTAACATTCCGAAATAAACTTGTTCAATTAACATCGGGGCCGTCAATGGGTTGAGTACTTTATCCAGACATTACATTAAAGCAACTTTTTCTTTTACTTGCAACAAGTTCACACAGGAAATAAATTTTTTTAATGTACTAAAAATAGTGAACCTTGTACCCAACGACTCGTTCCCTCGAAAATTGTTCGATATCCCCAAAAATATACAACTAGCCGATCCGCTGTTTCACGTCCCCAAGTCTGTTGACATCTTGTTAGCAGCAGGTACTACCCTGTCCCTGCTATCGGTAGGTCAAATTCAACTTAGACATCAGGAGTCTCAAATCGTCCTGCAAAAAACTACGCTAGGTTGGGCTTCTTGCAATATTGCTAAGCTAGACAAGCTCATTAAGCGTTTTCGGGCAATAGAAGACTTCGACCACAAACCTTTAATGTCTCGCGATGACGTCTCTTGTGAACAACATTATGCTAAGAACACTAGACGCGACGACACCGGTCGATACATCGTACGACTCTCTTTTCGAGATAGCAAATTCCAGCTGGGTGAATCTAGAAATCAAGCCTTGAAGCGCTTCTACGCGCTCGAGAAAAAATTTGAGTCTAATTCACAGCTTAAGTCGGAATATCACAAATTACTTAACGAATACATATCGTTAAATAATATGACTTTGTGTGACGACATCGAACAAGGATGCTACCAGCCTCATCACGCTGTGATTAAAGCAGCTAGCGAGACAACTCAGGTTAGGGTGGTTTTCGACGCGTCCGCGAAAACGTTGACAGGAATTTCCCTAAATGAAGTCTTATTGGTAGGTCCTACAATCCAAAATACCATTTCCGAATAGGTCACCTTCGAAACTGCCTGTGCACCTTTTCTAGCAATTCGCACATTGCAGCAGCTTGCTCGCGACGAGGGAAAGGATTTTCCACGTGCTAGTAAAATACTCCTCCGTGATTTTTACGTGGACGATCTACTTTCAGGCGCAAATTCAATCGAGGAAATTCTAAGTATTCGCGACGAAATGATCGATCTGCTAAGTCGGGGTGGGTTTGTCATCAGACAATGGTCTTCCAACCATACTTCAGTTTTAGACGACATCGGAAAGAAAATGTTCAATCCCGATTGCATAATCAAAGAAGATCCCATTCAGAAAACGCTCGGAATCACGTGGGACTCCGAGAGCGATATTTTGACTATGTGGTTCGAGCCATCGACGCTTACACAACGTCCACCAAGAGAAAATGACTCTCGGAAATTGCAAAAATTTTCGATCCTCTCGGACTTTTTGGGCCGGTGGGTATCTACGCCAAGGTCTTGATACAGGATTGTTGAAAGTCGAAAATCACGTGGGACGAATCTCTTCCACAAGACATTCAGACTAAATGGACATCATTTACTGATCAGGTGTCTGTGACGCATGTCCTCATGGTTATGGAGCATGTCTCTACATTCGATCGGTTGATGCAGATGCTAAGCTTACAGTTAACCTGGTTTGTAGTAAATCTAGGGTGGCTCCCTTGAGTGGGGTTACAATTCCACGGCTTGAACTTTGTAAAAGCTTCAATCCTCAAGAGACTGTACGTCGAATCAAAAGCGCAATTCGAATTTCCGATCAAGAAAGTGACCTTCTGGTCGGATTCGACTATCGTGTTGTGTTGCCTGAAAAAAGCTAAAGCTGTGCATATTGAAATCGCCACCGATCTTTCGACGGAAGGTTTCCTAGCAGCTTTGCATAGGTTTATCGGTCGAAGGGGTGTTCCAGAACACATCTATTCGAATAACGGGACAAACTTCGTAGGGGCTAATAAAGAACTCCGCGCGATCTATGATCTAGTCGACACCGCAGAGTTTAAGCAGGCTATCAGAAATTTCGCATTAGCTTAACGAATTGAGTGGCATTTCAATCCACCTTTGTCCCCTCATTTCGGAGGGCTTTGGGAAGCAGCTGTAAAGAGTTTCAAACATCATTGGAAACGGGTACTAAAAGATCAAAAACTTACGTATGAGCAATTTAACACTCTATTAATTGAAATCGAAGCGATTTTGAATTCTCGTCCATTGTACGCTCTTTCAGCTGATCTCAATGATCCCCTCGTTATAACTCCTTCCCACATATTGATAGGTCGACCATTCAAAATTTACCTGAGAAAAATCTCATTTCAGTTCTAGACAATAGACTGTCATCCTACAATTTCATCACGAAGGCTTGACAAGACTTTTGGAAAAAATGGTACAAAGAATGTTTTAATGAACTACAAACCCGCCAAAAATGGTACAAATCCACTGAGGAATTGACGGCTGGTTCGGTGGTGATTATGAGAGAGGACAACATAGGATGTGCACGATGGCCACTGGGTGTAATCCTCGAGGCGAACGGAATTTATAAACGCAACTTAACGCGACTTTGTCGGTTACCGATCGCGTAGATCTGCGGTCAGCTGTCTGATCCAATGCGATTTGATCATTCAGCTGAACTAACCGAATTTGATACGAGAATAAAAAACATTGTATATATTGTAAATAGGGTAAAATCGTCTTTCTCGTGGGAATCCACAAACTTCGCGCAGTTCTGTTCAAACCTTTGTACATAGTGTAAATACATTAGAGGTAATTTCGAACATTGTTTCAGGGACAACCACGAAGTAGTTTTCTAGCAATTTTGATATGTCCTAAGTGATTACGTTACCAAATCAGCGAAGTAGTCCCTCCAAAGAAAACTGACTTCAGTATTATACTTTACTAAAGTTGCGGAGTAGTCCCTCCAAAGAAAACTGACTCTTTTTTCTTCTAGTTTGCCAAAGTCTCGGAGCAGTCTCTCCGGAGGAAACTGACTTTAGTATTGCGAGAGTTATGTGTCGTTAATATTCATATTTTTACCATTAGATATTAACAATATTCCTAAGTTTAAGTGTTTAGTTACATTCGTTATTTTATCTTAGTTCTAACTAACTCTGCTTCATTACAGCGAATAAATCTTTTGTAGATTTGAAGCTTGATAATAAAAAAAAACTCTGCTTCATAGCGTTGAAGTCAAATAAATTTTATTTCGCAGCGTTGGGCGGGATGATGTTCCGTCGTCACATGTTTTTATCAGGCGAAGCAGGACCAGCTCGAACCATGTAGCATGAATTTGAATCTTACAAAGCTAGGGGAACGGGGGGGGAGGGGAAGAAGAGAGAGAGAGAGAAAGGCATGTGTGTGTGTGTGTGTGAGGACTGGCGTCAGCTCGCGCGTTGTCAGTTTTTTCCAAGCCTTGTCTCTCTAGACATCGTGTCGCGCGTAGAGCTCTGCCCGGGACAATCGCTAGCCTGATCGCTTTATCAAACCAACTTTCACCTATTCCTGTCGAATGGAATGGGGATGTAATCTCGGTAGCATTAAATGCAATACAACAGAAAGCAAATTAACCACCGCGCCGCGAGTGTGCTGCCAACGCCGGTTCACCGCGAGCACGTGGTCCTCTTCATTTCGCACTTTCAGTGAATTCCAGTGTAGTTTTCCATGTGTTAATTCATTAAATAAGAAATCTGGGTTTTTTTATGCCGTAACAGGCTTTTTTCCCATAAATGGCTGTTGTTCATTTGGATCTCTTTTCATTATCCTAAACATAGAATAATCTCCCGAATACTAAAGCCGGTCCAGTGCAGTGAGTGTAGGACTACAGCAAATTTTAAAATAGATTGTAGAGCCACCTACGGCAAGACAACCACGACAATTCAATAATTTTCCATCATTAAACATCATTAGCGATATAATTTAGGAAAAATTGCATTGTTCAGAAAATTATATGCCAGTTGCAGTTGATTGTCAAAGATTCAGTTATAAAGAAAATAAAATAAATAAAGTTTTATGAGAAGTTCAAAAGTATATTATTCATAAAAAAGCAATCATATTCTTCTCTTATGAACAGACTTTCGACTGCTTTCTACTCATATGTATATTATTTTTGATAGAAAAAAGTGTATCCAAGACAACATTTTCAAAAATATTTATATCTATATTTAATTGTATCTATTTTCCGAAATAAATAAATTAATTAATTAGTTGGAATAAAAAAATATGCATACATATATATATTGTCTAAGCTTTAGACAAAAATAACTGAATTTTTGAAGCTGTAGTTTTCTACAAGAAAAGATAAATTTTCATTCTAGAAGGAGGATTTGTCAACAAACAGTTGAAGTTATGATGAAAAAGGTGATTTTATCAAAATAGTGATATTTACAAAAAAAATATTATGCTAGTAATAGAGTACTTGAATTATTAAGTAAAATACTTAAATGCAAAAAATAGCAGTAGAATTTACAACATAGTTGACATTTTTAGCAAACAGGAAGAATTTTCTACCAAAGAATTGAATTTTGTCGAGATATTGGTATCATCGCTACAATGACCTAAATATATATGATTATACATCAAGATCTTAATTTGACCATTATAGTGATGCTACCAAAGACCGACTAAAAACCACCACTCTTTCTCCTTGACATGATTCCCCCCCGGAGCTGCTTTTGCTTTACTTCAGGGGGTGCCTTTTCTTTAGCTGTGCCTCGTCCTTCTGCTTTTATGCCAAATTGGTCTTTTCCTGGCTATCTGGACATCTAATTGGACCTGCCCAGCAAACAATGTTAGCTTGAATGTCCAAGAGGCTTCCTCAACGAGGCTGCATCTCTGAACGCAAAACAACTCCTTGTACCTGAACGATGGTCTGTTCGTGGCTTATCTCTCTTTGCGGTACAGAGGTAGCACTGCGGTGTGCTTTCGCATGTTGCAGTTTTATGCCCCTCTTTTCCGCATCGTCAGCATGCTTTGGTCCTATCTGGACCCTCACATTTCGCTGACATGTGGCCGAAGCCTAGGCAGGGGTAGCATCTTGTGGCCTCCGTCTTTTTTCTTACACGGCAGGAAACCCACCCCACCTTAAAGTGTCACCCTTTCTTGTTTGCCTGACCCCCTTGATTTTGACGCCAGGGGCGTCAGGCTTTACCTTCTTCTTGAGGTCCTTTAGAACCTCGCATTGCTCAATCCGTCGGCCGGTTTGATAAGAACTGCTTCGGATCGAGCTCTTCTCCGTGTCTTCCCCTGCTTCCTGCTGTCGCTGGATGCAGGTTCCTCTTCTCTTCCCATCTTCTTCGTAGTCAAAGTCACAGGCGCTAAAGCGTTGCCAATTCTCGGCTACTTACGTGTTTGCTTGGATGAACAAGCCTCCATGGGACTCAGGGTAGTCTCCCTGTCTCGCTTTCTATCGCGGAGAATGGAAACCACCACGGCTTCGTCTGTTTGGGTGCCACTTTGGTTTGTCCTCTTCTTCGTCTTCTCCTTTTGGGTCATGGCCCTTATTCAGGCCGTGCGTCCAACATTTTCTATTAAGTCCTTATGAAGCCCTTCGGTTGTCCTATAGTGCTCGCGCAATTCCTCCGTCAAATGCTCCAGTCGTGACATCCATTTCTGCTATGCTCCTCTTATTGACTGATGCTTCTCTAATATTGTCCTCCTCAGTGACGTCTGCTGAACCTCCTAACTCCTCGCAGACGCTCCTGTCAAAGTATGTTTGGTTCCCCACAAAATCCTTGGAACGGGCCCTGCCCAGCAAGGCTGGAACCTGATCGGAATCAGTGGAGAGATTGCTACTCCCTTAGGGTATGCTGTTTTTAACATACTCACTCATCATTGGTTTGGATTCGGGGATCCTTCCCCCAGCTGGTTTTTGTCCGCCTTGGGTACTTGATTTCCCACCTACCACCTATATGTGGGAGGCGTTTGCCTATCCGCAACATGGGGAAACACCCGATGGAGGACCAGCAACCCCACATGGGACTAAAAAAGTTTGATTTCAATTCTAAGTTAAGAGATTGTAGTTTCTATCTCTCATTTTCCAATTAGGTCTCCATCATTTTACAAAAATACTAGATGAAAATTTTACCTTGTGTAAATTGTTATTTGTTATTAAAAGTGCTTAAATTGTCATTATCGATGATATAAAGTCAATAAAAATATTTTTTGAATGTGAAACAAAACTTTCGCTTTGCTACATGTTTCACATACAATTAAAAAAGAAAAAAACCATAAAAGAAGATACAAAAATAGCAATGCGGTATCATTAAATTTTGTTGGTTACAATATATTATTAGAGAATTATTAAATATGAGTTGAATTATAGTCTCATAATATTTTTAATCGAATTTCTTCGAATAGACAAAAGAAAAAAACTCACTAATTTGAAACATTATAAATGATTAACAGCTAAAAATGATAAGCTATCCATTGCTGTAAATATATAAAGATAAATAGAAAATTTAAATAACATGATAAAATTAGTTAATTGAATTGGATAGCTTGTAAACTTTAAAAATTCTTCTTATATTCTTTTTCATTTAATTAGTTACAATTATAAATTTAAATTATTGATTTAAATGAAGTATACTAAAATTATATAATATACTGGTCTATACCGATTAAGATCTGAAATTATATTTTAACAGCTACAAGTATTTTCCTTAAGACAGAACATTTCTGCTATTATTGTTTTAATTTCGATAGGTTGATGGCGTAAAACTGTAACATTTTCCCAATAAATTAGATTTTCAGTTTTACTCTCGTATTTAGCTATGCCTTTATGGATTTGGTTTTTTTTCTAATATAATCATGCTGTTATTTTATTCTAATAGAAATTAACCACCAGTTTAAACAACGTAACAATTAGCAAAATTTAAACACTGAATTTTCTTTACAACATCATTAAATTGAGGAATGTTAGCTAGCTCGTTCTACGCGTGAAAGGGGAGTGATAACTTTCGGAGCTAACAAGAAATTACTGATTCTTGCCAATTTGAAATATTTCAACTCCCAATAAAGCGTCCATTATATAGAAAAAAGTAAAACGTCGAGCGACCTTCAAGTCTTTATGTGGCGATTTGGACTCGCACAATCTAAACCGCACTGGTATTTGTAATAACACGCGCTGTTTTATGCGTTCACTGCGAGCGTGAGCGTGAGCTTTTCTATAGACATTGACTCATTACATATACCGCTCAGTGCTTATCTAGATTTAACTACATTTATATTCGACGTAACTCGACTATTTTGTGATCACGGACTAACTCAATTAAGTGATGGGGAAAGAGAATTAATAGAAATATGGGCATGATTGAGGAGACAAAATTTAATAATTTGTATAAGATAATAAAAATGTAAGGGATACCATAGAATCTATAACAGGGTTGAAAAGTGACAAGATTTACCAGAATAGCAATATTTAGATTAGGAAACGAGGTAAACGAGGATACATTGATATACGCCGATGGCCGTATGGGACGACGGACAAAAGGAGCCTAACTATTACACTCCATTTGTATTCTTTTACGGGCCTCCTTTCCTCCGCCGTTACGACGACCTTCGCTCTTTTTTT
>JAAAKG020148883.1:0-10165 GCA_010014905.2 Druon quercuslanigerum | reverse complement strand
AAAATATATATTATTTTTAAATTTCGCTCACAAAAAAAACTTGCGATGTGAGCACACATCCAAAAAGTTGAATTTTTTATCTAAAAAAGAACCATTTTTAAACAAAAAGATTAATTTACTACCAAAAAATAACCAAAAAATATGAATTAAAAAAAAGAAACTAAAGAAAAAGATGAATTTTCAATAAAATTCAAGAATCGTCAACCAAAAACTCGAATGATCAATAAAAGAAAAGATGAATTTTTAAATAAGAAGGTTAATTTAATAGCCAAAAAAGACGAATTTTTAACAAAATTCAAGAATTCTGAAATAAAAACTTGAATTTTAATCTGAAAAAAGTGAATTTTTAAACAAAAAGATTAATTTACTACCAAAAAATATGAATTAAAAAAAGAAACTAAAGAAGATGAAATTTTAAACAACAAGTTAAATTTACTACCAAAAAGACGAATTTTCAATAAAATTCAAGAATCCTCAACCAAAAACTCGAATGATCAATAAAAGAAAAGATGAATTTTTAAATAAAAAGGTTAATTTAATAGCCGAAAAAAGAGGAATTTTTAACAAAATTCAAGAATTCTGAAATAAAAACTTGAATTTTAATCTGAAAAAGGTGAATTTTTAAACAAAAAAATACGAAATTCTAACCAAATACAAGAACTTTCTACCTAAAATTTAAATTTTCAACTAAAATAGATTAGTTTAAAAAAAAACAATTTTTAAGAAATTAGTTAAATTTTAACAAAAAGTTGAATTTTTACTTTACAAAATTACCATTTCCGACCTAAAATGGAATAGGTAAATCTTTAATTACGAAAGTAATTTTTGAACAACAAAAAAATATATTTTTAACAAAATAGTTCAATTTACACCCAAAAAGTTGAATTTTCATATAAAAAAGAAGAATTTTTAAACAAAAAGATTACATTACTACCAAAGAAGAACCAAAAAATATTAATTAAAAACAAAAGAAAATAAAAAAGATAAATTTTCAATAAAATTCAAGAATTTTCAACCAAAAACTTGAATTCTTAAGAAAGAATTTTTTAAATTTTGGAAGAAGCGGTTGAACTCTTAAACCTAGGTATTAAATTTGGTAACCAATAAGATATTTTTTTTTAGAAAAAGATAAATTTAGTGCCAAAAAAGTGGAAGTTTTAATGAAATTCAAGAATTTTCAACCAAAAACTTGAATTTTTCAGAAACTATTTTTTAACTTTTTAAGGAAACTGTTTAACTCTAAAACCTACTTTTCAAATTTGTAAGCAAAAGGACACATTTTTAAATAAAAATATTGATTAACTACCAAATAGGCGAATTTTTAAATAAAATTCAAGAGTTCTCAACCAAAAATTTGTAGTTTCAAGAAAAGGTGGAGTTTGAAAAAAAAATGAATTTACTACCAAAAAAGGTGAATTTTTTAAAAAACTTTAGGAATTTTCAATTAAAAATTGGAAGTGCCATCTAAAAAAGGTGATTTTTTAAAGAAAAAGATAAATTTAGTGCCAAAAACGTGGAAGTTTTAATGAAATTTAAGAATACTCAACCAAAAAGTTGAATTTTTCAAGGAAGAAAGAATTATTTTTAATAAAGTAATTCAACTTGAAAAACTCGTGGTTAAATTTTTAAGAAAAGAGATGAATGTTTACACAAACAGATTAGTTAGCCACCACAAAAATCAAATTTTTGAAAAAATTCAAGAATTCTGAACCAAAAAGTTGAATCTTCAACTAAAAACGACGAGTTTTTAATAAAATTTAAGAATTTTCGAACGAAAACGTGAATTTTTAAGAACTAATTTTTTAACTTGTTTAGGAAGCAGTTTAATTCTAAAACCTAGTTGTTAAATTTGTAACCAAAAGGACAGACTTTTAAATAAAAATATTAATTTACTACCAAAAAGGCGAATTTTTTAATGAAATTCAAGAGTTCTCAACCAAAAATTTGAAGTTTTAAAAACAAGTGGAGTTTAACAAAAAAGATCAATTTACTACCAAACAAGACAAATTTTTAATAAAATTCAGGAGTTTGCAATTAAAAATTGGAAGTACCATAAAAAAAGGTGAATTTTAAAAAAATATATAAATTTACTACCAATAAAGATGAGTTTTCATGCAAATTCAAAAATTTACAAACAAAAAGTTGCATTTGTAAGAATGAATTTAGTTTAAAATTTTTGACGGACCATTTTAACTTTAAAACCTAGTTGTTAAATTTGTTACCAAAAAGTTGAATTTTTAGAAAACAAGATTAATTTACTGACAAGAAAGTGGAAGTTCTTAAGAAAAAAACTCTAAAACCTAGTTCTTCGATTTGTATTCGAAAAGATAAACTTTTACACAAATAGATTACTTTTCCACAAAAAAAAGAATTTTTTACAAAATTAAAGAATTCTGAACCAAACAGTTGATATTTTACTAAAAAAGACGAATTTTTATACAAAAAGAGAAAATTACTATCTAAAAAGACGACTTTTCAAAAAAATTCAAGAATTTAAAATCTAAAAGTTGAATTTTTAAGAAATATTTTTTTTTATATTTTTGAGGAAGCATTTTAACTTCAAAACCTATTTGTTAAATTGGTAACCAAAAAGATGAAATTTTAGAGAACAAGAATAATTTACTGTCAATAAATAGGAAGTTTTAATAAAATTTAAGAATTCTGAACGAAAAAGTTGAATTTTCATCTAAAAAATAAGAATTTTTAATAATATTCAAGATTTCTCAAAAAAGAAGTTAAAGTTTTTACTAAAAAAGGTGAATTTTTAAACAAAAAGATTAATTTACTACCAAAAATAATTGTTATTAAAATTCAAGAATTCTGAACCAAAAAGTGGAATTTTCAACTAAAAAAGACGAATTTTTAATAAAATTTAAGAGTTCTCAACCAAAAAGTTGTAGCTTCAACTGAAAAAGGTTTACCTTTTTTAATTAATTAATTTTTTTTTTTATTAATTTACTTCCGAAAAAGAGGTTTTTTAAAAATTAATTTTTTAACTTTTTGAGAAAGCAGTTTAACTCTAAAACCTAATTGTTAAATTTGTAACCAAAAGGACAGATTTTTAAATAAAAATATTAATTTACTGCCAAAAAAGGCAAATTTTTTAATGGAATTCAAGAGTCCTCAACCAAAAATTTGAAGTTTCAAAACAAGGTGGAGTTTAAAAAGAAAGATTCATTTACTACCAAAAAATATGAATTTTTAATAAACTTTAGGATTTTTCCATTAAAAATTGTAAGTACCATAAAAAAGGTTAATTTTTAAAGAAAAAGATAAATTTACTACCAAAAAAGACGAGTTTTCATTCAAATTCAAAAATTTACAAACAAAAAGTTGTATTTGTAAGAATGAATTTAGTTTAAAATTTTTGACGAAGCTTTTTGACTTCAAAACCTATTTGTTAAATTTGTAACTAAAAAGTTGAATTTTTAGAAAAAAAGATTAATTTACTGCCAAAATGTGGAAGCTTTAATGAAATTTAACAATTCTCAACAAAAAAAAAATGAATTTTTGAAGGAAACAAGAATTATTTTTAATAAAGTACTTCAACTTTAAAACCCCTTTATTAAACTTTTAACAACAAAGATGAATTTGTATGCAGGTAGATGAATTTTTCACCAAAAAAATCGAATTTTTGACAAAAATCTAGAATTCTGAACAAAAAAGTTGAATTTTTAAACAAAAAGATAAATTTACTACCAAAAAAGACAAATTTTTAAACAAAGTCAAGAGTTTTTAGCCAAAAATTTGTAGCTTCAACCAAAAAAAAGTGAATTTTCAAACAAGAATATTAAATTTCCACAAAAAAAAATCGAACTTTTGACAAAATCTAAGAATTCTGAACCAAAAGGATGAAAACTTTTACACAAATAGATTAATTTTCCACCAAAAATCGAATTTTTGACAAAATTCAAGAATTCTGAACCAAAAAGTTGAATTTTTACTTAAAAAGAAGAATTTTCAAACAAAAAGATAAATTTACTGCTAAAAAAAAGTGAATTTGCAAACAAAAATATTAATTTACCATCTAAAAAGACGAGTTTTCAAAAAAATTCAAGAATTCTCAAACAAAAACTTAAATGATAAATAAAAGAAAAGATGAATTTTTAAATAAAACGATTAATTTAATACCAAGAAAGACGAATTTTTAACAAAATTTCAGAATTGTGAATTTTTAAACAAAAAGATTAATTCACTACCAAAAAAGAACCAAAACAGATTAATTAAAAAAAAGAAACTAAAAAAGATGATTTTTAAATAAAATTCAAGAATTCTTAACCAAAAACTTTAATGATCAATAAAAGGAAAGTTGAATTTTAAAAAAAAATATTAATTTACAACCAAAAACGACAAAATTTTAATAAACTTTCAGAGTTTTCAAATAAATTGTTCAAGTTAAAACCAAAAATGTGAATTTTTATACAAAAAGATTAATTTGTTACCAAAAAAGATGAATTAGTCGTAATAAAATTCAAGAGTTCTTACTTAAAAAGTTGTAGCTTCAACACAAAACATGATTTTTTAAACAACTCTGAAACCTATTTGTTAAATTTGTAACCAAAAAGATCATTTTTTTGAAAGAAGATTAATTTACTGCCAAAAAAGCGGAAGCTTGAATAAAATTTAAGAATTCTGAACCAAAAAGTTAGTTGAACAAAAATGCAACTATTTGGTTAAGAATTCGACTATTTAACAGAAAATTTAATTATAGTTTATAATTCTTATTTCGGAATTGGAAAGTAAACTGGAATCTTCTTTGGATGAATTTTTAGACGAAATTTCATTTTTTTTGGTAAAAATGCAACTGCTCGGTTGAAAATTGAATCCTTTTTTGAAATTTTGTCTTTTTGATTTTTAAATTCACTTGCTTTAGGAGGAATTTCATGTTTCTTGGATAAAAATGCAAATGTTTGGTTGAAAATTAAACTATTTTGTTGAAAATTTAAATATTTTGTAGAAAATATAATTTTTGTTTGAAATTTGTATTTTGGTGATGAAAAATTACCAGAAATCTTTTTTTTTTTTAATAGAAATTTTAATAGTTTTAATAGAAATATTATCTTTGTTGAATAGAAATGCAACGATGAAAATACAATGTAGAGAATTCAACTATTTTGTTAAAAATTTATCCTTTTTGGTTGAAAAAATTCGTACTTTTGGATTAAAAATTCAATTCTTTAGTAGACACTTATTTTTTTGTTAAAAAATTCATCTTTTGATCTTGAAAAGTTCACTGGAACCTTTTTTGGATGAAATTCAACTACTTAAAAAAAATCCATAAAAACCCTTTTTGGTTAAAATTTCGCCTTTGTGGATTCAAAATTCCATTTAATCGGAGAAACTTATTTCTTGTTTACAATTTCATATGTTGGTAATGAAATATCAACTGAAATATTTTTTAACGAAAAATTCAAAAATTTGTTTAAAAATTTTTTTCTTTGATTTCAAAATTCATCTGTTTTAGTAGAAATTTCATTTATTTTTTTATGAAAGTGCAACTTTATGGTTAAAAATTATTCTTCCTTGCTTGAGTATTCAACTATTTTGTTGATAATTATTCTTTTTTAATTAATAATTCAAATACTTAAGTAAAAGCAAACTTTGTGGTTTAAAATGACATTTTTAACTGAAAATGTAACTTTTCAATTTTTTATAAAATTATAAAAATTATTAAATTATTAAAAAATATCGGATGATAATTTTCTACCATTAAGCATCACAAGCGATATAATATATAATATGTCAATTAAAAAACAAAAACAGGCCTAAAGGTCCCCTTGTAAAAAGATACATTTTATTTTTTAAATCAAATATGAAATAGTAGATTTTTATTACAAAAATTATTTTCAAACAATAAATATAAATTAATATAAATTTAAAAAAGCGTAAAGTTTTCTATATGACTAAAATGATAAACCTTCAAAAAAATGAACTTTTTAACATAACAGTTGATTTATCAACTAAAAAATTTTGCTTTTTGAGGAAAAAGATTAATTAAAAAAAAATTTATGTTCTTATACACGGAAAAAATGAACTTTTAACAAAAAGATAAATTTTTTAACAAAATGTATGAATTTTCAAATAGGAAGATACATTTTCTACCAAAAATACACATTTTCAATGAAAATTATAAATCTTCACCACAAAAACTGAATTTTCAACCAAAAGGTTCAACTTTTAACAAAAGAGGTGAAATAATTACAATCAAAGAGATCATTTTCTAGCAAAGTAGTCAAATCATTAACAAAATATCTAAATTTTCAACCAAAAAGATTAATTTTCAACGAAAAGTAAGAATCTTTCCCCCAAAAAATAAATTTTTAATTAAATAGTTAAATTCCTAACCGTAAAGATGAATTTCCAACAAAGTAGATTTGTTTTCTATGACAAAAAAACGAATTTTAAACAAACTTAATAAATTTTCAATCACAGAAATAAATTTTTAACGAAAATTATGTATCTTTCACCGAACAAACTGAATTTTTAACAAAAATATTGAAGTTCTAACCAAATGGATGAATTTTCAGCAAAGAAGATTTATTTTCTACTAAAAATAGACTAATTTTCTACTGAAAAAAAGAATTTTCAACCACAAAGATTAATTTTCTGCAAAAAATTAACTTGTGACAAAATCCATTAATTTTCAATAAAATAGTTCAATTTTCAACTAAAAAAATATTTTTTAAACAAAAAATCAAATACACTAAGTAGATTAAATTTCTACTAAAAAGAAAATACGAATTTTAAACCAAAAAGATGAATTTTTAACCACGAAAATTAATTGTCTACAAAATACATGATTTTTTTCACCAAATAGTTCAATTTTCAAATAAAAAAAATTAATTTTCAACCAAAAATTGAAGATGTTAATTTTTATTCATGGAAATCATTTTTAACCAACTAATTAAGAATTTTCAACAAAATAGTTCAGTTTTTAAGAAACAAAAATAATTTTGTTCCAAAAAATGAATTTTTCACGAGAGAGCTGAATCTTAGACAAAACAAAAAAACATTTTTAATACATAATATTAATGTTTTACAAAAAAATGCGAATTTTGAACTAAATATGTATATGAATTTTAAATAAAATAGTTGGATTCTCAAAATGTAAATTTTATATCAAACATGAAGTAGTTAAACATTCAACTACAAAAATGTTTTCAAATGAACAAGACAAATTTTCAACATAATAAATTTATTTTCAACCAAAGAAATACATTTTCAACAAAAACGATAAATCTTTCACTTTGGAAAAATGCATGAAATATCACTTTTCAACGAAATGTCGAATGATTAAATTTACATGTAAACAAAATTAATTTTTAATCAAAGAACGAGTTTTAAAGAAAAATGGTCACCAAGAAAATTAGTTGTCGACCCAAAAACACTAATTTTAACAAAATACATCAATTTTTATCTAAAAAAGATAACTATTGAAATGAAAAAGGAACAGTTCAATTTTTAATTTAAAAAATTAATTTTTATTCAAAAAACGAAATTTTAAAAAAATAGTTAAATTTTTAACCAAAAAGATATATTTTGCTTTAAGAAAATATTTAGAAAAAAAAATCCATTTTGTGTTTAGAATTTACTTTTTCACACAAATATTCAGGTACTTTTACGAAAAATCGTCGTTTTGAGGAGACAATGAATCTTTTTGGTTGAAAATTTACCTATTTTGTTAAAATTTCGTAACATTTTTAAAAGTAATTTTTTTAATTGGAAATTCGACTGCTCCATTCTTATTTCAAAAGTTATCTTTTTTTAGCTAAACATTGATGTATTTTGATAAAGTTAGTGTTTTTAAGTCGACAATTAATTATCTTGGTTACCATTTTTTTAAAACTCGTTCTTTGATTGAAAAATAATTTTTTTACTAGTAAATTTAATATTGTTGACATTTTGTTGAAGTGATATTTTCTAGTTGAAAATTCAACTATTTGGTTAAAAATTGATATATTATGTCTAAAGTAAAAGGTTTACCGCTTTTGTTAAAAATGTATTTCTTTGGTTGAAAATATATTTATTATGTTAAAAATTTGTCTGTTTTGTTTGAAAACATTGTTTTAGCTGAATGTGTAACTAATTCATGTGTGATTTAAAATTTACGTTTTGAGAAGTCAACTACTTTATTTAAAATTCATGTACATATTTTGTTTGATATTTGTATTTTTTTGTAAAACATTAATATTATGTATTAAAAATGTTTTTTTTTTTTAATTCAACTTTTTCGTGGAAAATTAGTTTTTTGGAACAAAATTATTTTTGATTACTTGTTAAAAACAGAACTATTTTATTAAAAATTCTTAATTTGTTGGTTAAATAATAATTTCCATAACTAAAAATTAACATCTTCAATTTTTGGTAGAAAATTTTTTTTTTTTTAAATTGAAGTATTTGGTTAAAAAATCATGTGTTTTGTAGAAAATTAATTTTCGTGTTTAAAAATTCTTCTTTTTGGTTCATCTTGGTAAACTGCAGATGAATTTACTAATATATATATATATATATATATATATATATATATACATATACGCATACGCCCGCACGCACGCTCCACTCACGTCTCTAAAAAGAAAACTGACATAAAACTTTATGTCATTTTGAACCGTTTATTGATACCTAAACTATGAATTCACGTACTGCAAAAAATACGCGCGGCATTAGAAAAAATAGATTTACGTAAGCCCTACTTAAGAATTTAGTAAATTTTATAAACCTATTTTTTTGCATTATTAGTTCGACTTACCCACCATACAGCACACGATTGATATTTTTTCAGATTTCTTGAGTACTGGTGTTTCTAGATGTGGTACATTTAGACCTAGTGGACTTGGTCCGGCTTGGTTCCCTATTATTTCTGCAATGCTCATTTCCAAGAAAAAATCGTCCGGAATTGGAAATTTGAAACACAAATAATTCATTTCAAATGCTTGTCGAGATTTATCGTCAATCTCCATGTTGGAAAAAATTTGCGATATTTAATTTAAGGCAATTTACGTGTTATAATACTTCCAAAAATACTTTCGGAGCGTTCCTTCCACGTATCTGAACAACACGTGACTACTCGTTCACACGTCTCACGTCTCACATCAGAGTTCAACGCCACGGCCACGTACCTTCGACGCAAGCTTAGTCCATACAATCGGGGGACTCCCCGCTCGGCGATCCCACCTTCAGCATGTAGCGTAATAGCCTTTGCGCTTGCCTGAGGCTGCGGCACTGATTAGTCGCTGTTGGCGCGCGATTCAAATTGGGTATTATTTACAATTATTGAAATTAAAATAGATAATTATTATAAATTGTACATGAGTATCAGAAACTACATAATTCGTAATTTAAAAATAAAAGAAAATAATTAACCGTATATTTGGCCAATAATAGAATATTTTCTTCAAATTCAAAAGCTGAATTTATATTTCATTACGAAGGTTTTAGCAATATTATTTTTTTTCTTAAATCACAAATTACGTAACTTTTGATATTTATCTGTAGTTTATAAAAATTATCTATTTTAATTCCAATATATGTTAAATATACCCGACTTGAGTCACGGACCGAAGTCAGTTGTTAATTATTAATAAAAATCAATAGAACACTAAGATGTTGAGAAAATTCAAAATTATTGAGATTTTATTTTAAACGGTTAATTTTAGGTTTTGAAGATATCATCCCTTAAAATAGCTAGTTGACATTTTTTAAGAATCTTTTCATCATTCGGCACTTTGAAAAATTGAATTATTCTAGCTTTATTCTGCTCCTGATTGCTTTTATATCCCGATTTACAATTAAAAGAAAATCACTTCACCATTTTAAACACATCTGTCAAATATTTTTGAGCATCTGTAAATAGATGCAAATTTTTATAATTGAAAGCACTTCTTTTTAGTTTTCTTTTTCTAAGATGTTAGAAAATGTCGCAAAGATCACATAAAATACGTAAAGATTGTTTAACACTCTCACTTAATTACTTTTAATGTGTTTTTAAACTCAAAATTCGTATGTTGCCATACAGTTGCTGCGAGCATAGGGCACTGCATAGGTGGCGCCCCCACACGTTTTCCGTCAATATATCGGATATGTTCAACTGTAACGTGTTGCGACACACGTTCGATTTCTTTTTATCGCGAAAGCAGCGCTCGCAGGTACATTAATTCACTTCTTT
>JAAAKG020148882.1:0-10165 GCA_010014905.2 Druon quercuslanigerum | reverse complement strand
CACATGACGACTCTGTGAGGATCTTCACTTGGGGTGATTGCTAGAGAGATTGATCAGCAACCTGGGTCGGAGCAGTGCCTAATGGTGTAATTAATTAATAATTAACCGGGCACTTCAAAATCCCATATAATTAAGATGGGAAAATTTTGAATTTTCGAAAAAGTGAACTCATGTTCCAGGGTTTCATCGAAACGAGCCAAATTTTTTTGGGATTTAAGAGCAGTGGCTATGAAATAAAATCATGCTAATAACTTTTATTTGCAACCCACTCCCATCCTCCCCGAAGCGCCAGAAATATGACCCAAAAATTCAAAAAAACTAATTTTTCACGTATTATTGTTTTCTTTTTCATAAAATAATTACTAATGGACAATCATAATATTCACCATGACTTTTTAAACAATTTTGTAATTGTTCGACAAATGCTAATTATTTAAAAAATTATTTATTCCTAAAAAATGTAAACAATTGAATCGTATTTTCTGATTGACATGTGATGGTTTGTTATTGTTTGAAATAGAAAATTTTTCTAAAAACATTATGCAATTATTTAAATAATTATTTATTGTCTATTTTCGAAATTTCTAAAAATTAAGTCAGCGATATCAACTTTCTTTTTAAATTAGTATCATATGCTACATTTTGTTGAATAATTACATAACTTTGATACATTTCTTTTAATTTTTAATAAATTTCTATTTGTTTAAACAATCTTTATTTGCTCGAACAGTTATTTTCGGTAACTAAATAAATTAAATAAAATAGAAAACATAAAATTATGTTTCTGGAAGAATGCATTTACCATTTTTTCATTGTTTAAACAAATATAATTTGTTTAAATAATTTCCAAAAATACTTTTAAAATCGTAATTAATTGTATGTCGTCTATTTTATTTTATTCTTTTAGTTATGTAAAAATAGAAAAATTGAACATATTTGACTCAATTTCTAGAAATTTTTAAAGGAATCAATACTTAATTGTTTAAATAATTACATAATGTTTTCAGACAATTGTAGTACTCCAAACAATGACAAGAGATTGCACTTTAATCAGAAAATACGATTATTTTTTTATTTTTTTGGGAATAAATAATTGTTTAAATATTTTTAATTTGTTTAAACAGTTCAAAATTGCTTAAAAAGTCATGGTATATATTCAAATTCAATAAAATTCAAATTCAAATATTCAAATGGTTTTTATTGTTTGGAATAGTTAATTATTCTAAAACCCTTATGAAATTTTTTTAATAATTATTTATTGTTTATATTCAAAATTTATAAAAATTAAGCCAGCCATATAAACTTTATTTTTAAATGAGTATCATAGGCTACGCCTTGTTCAATAATTATATAATTTTGATACATTTATTTTAATTTTTAATAAATTTCTATTTGTTTAAACAATATTTATTTGCACGAACAGTTATTTTCGATAACTAAAAAAATGAAATAAAATATAAAACATAAAATTATCTTTTTGAAATAATGAATTTACCACTTTTTAATTGTTTAAACAAATATAATTTTTTTAAATAATTACTTTTCCAAAAATACTTTCAAAATCGCAATTAATTGTATGCCGTCTATTATATTGCATTGTTTTAGTTATGGAAAAATAACTGCTTGAGGAAAAAAATTGGACATACATTACTCAATTTTTAGAAATTTATTTTAAAAAAAACAACAGTTAATTGTTTAAATAATTACATAATTTTTTTAGACAATTTTAGTACTTCAAACAATGACATTTCACTTCAATCAGAAAATACTCTTATTTTTTGTACATTTTTTAGGAATAAATAATTGTTTAAATAATCTACATTTGTTTAAACAATTTAAAATGGTTTTAAAATTCATGGCGAATATTAAAATTGTCCATTACTAATTATTTTTGCAAGAAGACAACGGAAATTGCTAAAAAGTAACAATAATACGTGAATAAGTAGTTTTTTTTATTTTTGGGTCATATTTGTGACGTTAATATTCAAATTTCGAAAAAAAAATTACAAATTTGCTTTCTCCGGAAATGGTAACTTTTGGGACGGGGTTTAGTCTTCTAAAGTGAAAAAATTGTAAAATTCATTTTTGGACTACCCTAGTCCACATATTACAAATATAAAAACTAAAAATATTTGCACTCTTTCCCATATTACGGTATTTCCCCCCCTTTTCCCCCTTTTTTTTTTAAGAATTCCTCTTTTTATCCGTTTTTATGAGTGTACTATAATATTGTTGTGATTTATATATTTTTAAAACTAAATTTTTTCGAAAAAAAATCTTCGCTCCGCTGGGAATCGACCCACAGAACTTCCGATTGCCGGTCGGGTGATTTTACCTTAAGCTACCAGACGAATGAATAAAATAAAAATTTTTTTACAACTTAGTTGCACTCTAAACTATGTAGTTAAATTTTTTCGCAAGAAGATTAATTTTCTAGAAAAAAAACGACAATTTTCTAACCAAATATATTAATTTTTAACTGAAATGATCGATTTTGAACAAAAAATGTAATAGTTAAATAATCATATTAAAAATTATTTTACAAAAAAAGAGAATTCAAGTAAAAAGAATGAATTCTTCATACAAAATGTAATGTTTAAATTTTCAATTAAAAATAATCAATTTTCCACCAAAAATGAAGTCTAGTGACATTTTAATTTAGAAAAATTGATTTAAAAAAATTAACAAGATTGTTATATCTTCGAGAAATAAAATCAATTTTTAACCGAAAATGTAAAAGTTTATTTTTTACCTAAAAACAATGCTTTTTCATATGAAAATAAATTGAGTTAAATCTTCAACTAATAGAAATATTTTTTATGCAAGTGGTTCAAATTTCGACCAATTATTAAATTTTCGATAAAAATAATATGAATTGTCTATGAAAAATTTATTAATTGATATTTGAAAAAAATAAGATTTTAATTTTAAATCGAAACTCGTTCATTCATCCAAAAAATATGCATTTTTAACAAAAAAGTATGGCAGTTGATACTTTAACGCAAGAAAATTTGTATCTTCAAAGAAAAGTTTTCTACAAAATAGTTGAAGAAAATTCTCAACCCAAGAATATAAATTTACAACCAAAAATTTAATTTTTAAAATTAAAGTAAATAAAAGTAATTGAAAATAAATTTAAAACAAAATGAATTCAAAAAGAAATACATACATTTTCTACTAAAAACGATATATTTTCCACCAAAAATAGAATGGTCAAATATTCATATAAAATTGAATTTTTAACACAATAGTTTAACTTTCAAACAAAAAAGAAACTAATGGAATAGTTACATTCTTAGGTAAAAAAAATTGATTATTAACAAAATAAAAGCGGCAAAAAATAGTTAAATATTAGAACATCAAAATAAATATTAACGAAAAATGCAACTGTTCGATTTTTAATCAAAAGCGATCGATGTTCAACTAAAAATGAAATAGTTAAATTGTCAGTTAAAAGAAATGAATTTTCCATGTCCAAAAAATGAATTTTGGACAAATTCGTTCAATCTTCCACGAATAAAATAATTTTTTATCAAATCAATAGTTTAATTTTCAACCATTATTTGAATATTTGTCCAAAATAATAAAATTTTCAACCAAATAAAAGAAATTTTAATAAAAATAGATGATTTTCAATAAAACTGTATTATCATCAAAGAATAACAAAAATTATTAACGTCTTTTCAGACTAGATGAAGCTATAAATTTAAAAAAGTCCAAATTAAATTTTTTCTGAAAAAAGATTCCCGGTCGGTTTCTTTTCCATTAAGCTACTAGAGGGGTCGAAAGATCAATTCGGAAATACTATCATTTTTTCTGAAAAAATTAAATTTTCTTATTCTCTGATAATAATACAGATTTCTTGAAAATCATCTATTTGTGTTAATAATTTTAGTTAAATAAAAATTCATGTTATTAGTTAACGATTTAACAATTTAAATATATCACTTTCGACTAATAAACAATATTTCTAAGTTAATCTTATTTTATTGCTCGAAGATTTACCTATTTTTCAAATAAATTTTTATAACTGAAAAATGAACTAGATTTCATTTTTTGTGAAAAATTGAACGTTTTTGATTAAAAATTCAAAATTTACGTTTTGTGTAAAGAATTAATCTTCTTGTCTGAAAATGTAACTACTTATTTCATAGGATAAGTACTTTGTTAAAAATTAATTTTAATACTTTAAATATTCATCTCTTTGGTTAAGTTAATTATTTTATTGAAATTTGATCGTTTTTAGTTAAAAATTTAACTATTTAGTTAAAAATTAACTTTTTTTATTAAAAATTTATATTTTTGGAAAAATTATACTGTTTTGGAATTGAAATTAGAATTTTTTTTTAAATATCAACTACTACATTTTTTTAATTCACTTTTTTTATTAAAAACTGAACCACGTGTTTGGAAGTTGAACTACGTTATTCAAAAATTTTGTTTTTCAAAGATAAAACATTAATTTTTAAACTCAAAATTTAACTATTTAATTTATTGTTAAAAATTAATTTTTTTATTTGGAAATTCAACTGTTTGATTGAAGATTGATCTTGCTCGTTAGAAATTCAAATTTTGAATTTATAATAAATCTTACAGGTTAAAAATTCCACTATTTTGTTAAAAAATTATATATTTTGTTTGAAATGCAACTATTTTTTTAAAAGGCATCTTTTTGGTAAAAAACAATACAGCTAATTGATTACAATTTTAACTGCATTGTTGAAAATTCGTTTCCTTAGAAAAAGATTCAACTCTTTGATTGAAAATTTTATTCAGAATTCATTCCAGCTTTATTTAAAAATTAATTATTTAATTTATAAATGTTACTATACCATTTTTTGCTCAAAATGTATCTTCTTTAGTTAAAAATTAAACTATTTGATTCAAAATTCATCTTTGTTGGTTAAATTTTCCACTGCTTTGTTGAAAATTTAAGTCTTTTTTTATAATTCGTCTTTCTTGTTAGAAAATTAATATTTTTAGTTAAAAAATCAACATTTTGGTTGAAAATTCAACTATATGTTTCAATATTGAACTTTGTACTTGACAATTAATTTTTCATTTGAAGATTCATAATTGTAGTTAAAGATTTGTCTCTTTGGCTTAAAACTTGACTTTTTACTATTTTTTTTTAGTCTGAGAATTAATTTTCCTTAACGAAAATGTAAATATTTAATTTCTTGTTTAACAACTTTGTAAAAAATTCCTCGTTTTTGGTTGCAGATGAAGATTTACAACTTTAGGAGAAATGTCAACTGTTTGGTAGTAAATTAACTTTTTTGTTAAAAATTTGACTGTTTTGTAAAAAATTCATCTTTTTGGCTGGAAAATTCAATTCTCTTTCAATCTTATTAATTTTTTCAAATTGGGTACTCCCTGATTTAGAGAATTTCTATAATAGATTCAAGTATAAATTCTTGTGAATTTATGCATTTTTAAAAAAAAATTAGGCTTTCATTATATAAGCGCTTCCAATTTTAAATATTTCTGAAAATAAAATATTTTGAAATTTGGAATAATCTGAATTTTTATAATTTTAAAACTTCGGAACTTTTTCAAATGCACTTATGTGTAACGGTGTTAACAAGTCCTCCAAATGGAAAAAATACATAAAAATATTTGCAAAGGATTGAAGTGTTTTTTATTTACTTATTTTTTAAGGTTTATCTTGTTCATTTTATATTTAAAAAATTAAAATGTGCAAAGAGAAATGATTAAATCAGTTTTATCAGGATCATCCTGTTTACATGCGGTAATAATAAATTATTGCATGTTTGTAATTTTCCAAGGCTTCAAGCTCCCATTGCATACGAAGTACCTTTTTTACAAGAAAACAGGCTTTTATTTTTAAGAGGCCGAGACTTGATTTATAAATTAATGGAAATAATAAATACTTGCCTTAATAGAAAATGTCCACTTACTATGAGTTAATATCGACAACATTTTCACCGATGACACAGACGCATGCAGTATCATCTGACAAATACATTACTATTTGTTCTTTGCTTTAACACGAATCACAGTCATTGAGAAAAGACTTGAGTCAATATTGGCACTTTGCGTTTTAAGCTGATTGTACGAGTTGTTTCGCTTGCGCATTTCTATAAATATCTGCTTTTTGCAATCTAAAAATATTTTTCATAATATTTGTATTACAAGTATTTTTAAAAATAAATGTTTAAAGACTTCATTACCATTTAAAGCTGTTAACGCCCAAATCATTACATTTTTAAATAATACATTTTTCTATCTTGGATCTATTACTTCGGAAAATAATATTTTAAGAAAAAAAATGTGCCTTAGTCGGGATTTGAACCAAGAACGCCAATATCCATGGGTGGAGCGTTAACCAAATACGCTCCCGTCGTCTCAGTAGACTTTTCATTTTTCTCCATACGAACAGTATTCTCCTGTAAAAAGATAGCTGTGAAACAAAAAAAGATTTGCTGAAGTATCGGTAGCGTAATTGGTTAACGCTTTCCGCATGGATCGTAGCGTTCCTGGTTCAAATCCAAGCTGAGACAGATTTTTTGCTTTTTATAAATTATTTATGTATTATAAATCAGTACACAATTTTTTAAACAATTAGCTAAATTTTTAAGCAAATAAATGTTAACCCAAAAATGGAATAGTTCAATTTTTAGTTAAAAAGATTCATTTTTAATAAAAAGAGGAATTAAAAAAAAAAACCTTAATTGGCAACCAAAAAAATTAATCTTCTCCTGAAAAAAATTATTTTTTAAAAAAAATACATTGATTTATTAACCAAATTTTGAATTTTAAACGTTTTTTAAACTAACAGTTAAATTTTCAACAAAAGAAAGAAATTTTTAAACAAAAAAGTGAATTGATTAACAAGAAATTTAATATTTTAACAAAAAAGACAAAGTTTCAAGAAAATACAAAAATTTTGAAACAAATAGCTGAATTTCCAAGTAAAGAAAATAAATGTTAACCCAAACATGGAATAGTTAAATTTTTAGTTGAAAAGATTCATTGTCAATAAAAAGAATAAATAAAAAAAAAACTTAAATTGGTAAGCAAATAAATTATTTTTAAACTAAAATAATGCTCCATAGTTCCGAATATGTTCCGAGATATCATTGTTAGATGTGCGATTTAAGTGTGTGGTACTGCGGTTGTAGGAAGAATGTCTGGTGATGCATGGTGGAATAATGAAATTCAGGCTGCCCAAAAAGCAAAGAAAGAAGCGTACAGGAGAACTCTAAACATGAGATGTCTTAGTGATCAGGAAAGAAAGAGACGTATAAATGATTACAGACGCAAAAAGAGGATACTTAAGCGATTAATTAAAGAAAGTAAAAATAAAATTAGAGCAGAAGAAGAGAAGAAAACACAAAACGACTTTGAAGGAAGCAAGAAACTACTTTGTAAAGCAATGAAGGGGATCAAAAGTACAGAGTTAGGCAAATTGAGAAATAGTAAAGGGGAAATGCAATATGAGGCAGGTGTGAGACCGAGTGAGTCACGCCTACCCCGAAAGGGTAACGGCTTAATGGTGTAATATTCTTAATAATAATAAAAAAAATAATTTATTCATAATTCAAGGATTTCATTACATTTTAAATATTGTTCAATTTTACAATTTGAAAATTAAAAAATTGAAATTTTTTATTGAGAAAAAAAGCAATCGCCTAATATTTAGAATATTTGATAATAAACTTTAAAATTCTGTTATTTTTAGAAAAATGTAAATTTTTACAGATCGCAAACAAGCAATTTATAAGCTTTTTAAGAATTGTAAAAAACTTTAAACGAATAAAAATAATTTTTGAAGATTCCTAAGAAAATTGAAAACAATTTTTCATTTTGAAACATTAATTTTAAGAGAATATTTAAGAAGATTTCCAAAATTAGCCAAAAAGAATCTCGAAGATTTTAAGTAAATTTGTTTTATTTTGCATTACTTTTTTTACCAAATTTTTGGAATATTTTGAATTATTTAAAACGATTTTTAGACGTTTTGAAAAAATTTCAAAAATACTTATATAATATCTTGAAATAAATATTTGAAGTTTTTTTAAAGATTTTAAAACTATTTAAAATAAAAATAATTTAAGTTCTAACTTAAGAATTGTTCAGTTTATAAAAAAAATATAATCGTTAAATTTTTAATGTTTCTAGATTAAAATAGCTTAAAATGATTTGAATATCAGTTTTTACTTCAAATCGAAAAATTTTAAGCTTTAGAGTTCAATTTTTTTACTTTCATTTGAAAGATGTTTGAGAACTGAAAAATTACTGGAAATTTTTTTTATTAAAACGGCCGATCTGTTGTTCTAAAATTTCAAAAATTATCCTTACGTAATTAACTGATTTTTACTAACGTAAATTTTACTTTGATGTGTTATTTATACAATTAGGTATAATTAAAAACAATTTACAAAAAAAATTTATGTTTAGTATGAAAGACGCCAAATTTTGAATTTTAAAGGACTTTTAAACTAACGTTTAAATTTTCATTCGAAGAAATAAATTTTTCAACAAAAAAATGAATTGATTATTAAGAAGTTTATTATTCTACCACAAAAGACAAAATTTCAAGAAAATACAAACATTTTCAAACAAATAGATGAATTTTTAAGTAAAGAAGATAAATGTTAACCCAAACATGGAATAGTTAAATTTTTATTTAAAAAGATTCATTGTCAATAAGAAGAGGAATTTAAACAAAAATACCTAAATTGGTAACCAAATGAATTATTTTTAAATTAAAATAATGTTCCATAGTTCCGACTATGTTCCGCGATATCATTGTTAGATGTGCGATCGAAGTGTGTGGTACTGCGGTTGTAGGAAGAATGTCTGGTGATGGATGGTGAAATGATAAAATTCAGGCTGCTCAAAAAACAAATAAAGAAGCGTACAGAAGAACTTTGAACATGTCAGATATTAGCAGTGAGGAAATAAATAGACGTATAAATGATTACAGGCACAAAAAGAGGATACTTAAGCGATTAATTAAAGAAAGTAGAAGAGATGAAAACACAAAACGACTTTGAAGGAAGCAAGAAACTACTTTATAAAGCAATGAAGGGAATCAAAAGTACAGAGTTAGGCAAATTGAGAAATAGTAAATATGAGGCAGGTATGAGACCGAGTGAGTCACGCCTACCCCGAAAGGGAAACGGCCAAATTGTGTAATAATAATAATATATTCCTAATTATAGGTTTTTATTACATTTTAAATATTGTTCAATTTACAATTTGAAAATTAAAAAATTGAAATTTTTTGATTGAAAAAAAAGAACAATTGTTTAACATTTAGAAATATTTGACTGTTCATTTAAAATCTGTAATTATAAATCCAATATGAAAAAGTTAACTTTGAACGTTAGCATTTTAATTATCTACTACTCAAACAAACAATTTATAAGTTTTTTAAGAATTGTAAAAAACTTTAAAAGAATAAAAATAATTTTTTAAGATTTCTAGAAAAATTGAAAACGATTTTTCATTTGGAAAAATTAATTGTAAGAGAATATTTAAGAAGATTTCCAAAATTAGCCAAAAAGAATCTCGAAGATATTAAGTAAATTTGTTTAATTTTGCAGGATTTTTTTACCAAATTTTCGGAAAATTTTTAATTATTTAAAAAGATTTTTAGAAGTTTTGAAAAAATTTCGAAAATCCTTATATAATATCTTGAAATAATTATTTGAGGCTTTTTGAAGATTTTAAAACTATTTAAAATAAATATAAGAAATAGAATAAATATAATTTCTCCGCAAGGCTAACGTTATCGATATCAATCTAGCTAAACCAGTCCTTCTTTCTTTTTTGTAAGGCTTGGGATCTAGTGTTCAGATATCGTTTTCTCTTCTCGAATTTCCCACCCACTTGTGGAATGACATCTTCATTTACAATGTTTTTTACACTCAGAAAGTTATAATAAAAAAAACTAGTTACTGTTAAACGAGATCACTCTCTTAAAATAGGACAAGTAACATTTGTCGTATTCTTTGATCCAATTAAATATTTTATTACATTTTTTAAAACTTTTTTTAATGAATTATTTCATGTTTGAAGTTTAATGATTTTAATAAATTATTATTATGATTGGTATTAAAAATATATTTCATTGAATACAATTTTTAAAACCGTGAAAGCGTCAGTTGTTTATATAATGTAACTATACTATTTT
>JAAAKG020148880.1:0-10165 GCA_010014905.2 Druon quercuslanigerum | reverse complement strand
ATTCTAAATGTTCTTCCCAAGAGATACTGTCTCAAGCGTAGCGTGGCCCATACCACGGCCAATAGCTCTTTTTCCGTAGCAGAGTAGTTTTGCTCGGCTCCATTGAGAGTTCTAGATATGAAGCAGCAGGGGTGGCCATCCTGACTAAGGAGGGCTCCTACTCCTACGTTTGAGGCATCCGTGGTGAGCACGAATTCCTTACTATAGTCAGGGTATCGTAATCTACGGATGTGTTCTTCCTGTTCGCGTGGAAAGCCAGATTTTCTATCTTATCTATTTGTCGAAAAAATGATATCCGTATCACGTTCGCTTCACGAATTTCGTTCTATTTTAAATTTTATAAATCTTTTCGGTTGAGGGGATTTCACTATTACAAATTCGGTTTTATACATCTACTTTTAAAAATTCACTATTACAATTTCATTTTTACAAATGCACTTTCTTGTGTTATAAAATTAAGTGCTTACTTTTTGCGTTTGCGGCTGCGTGGTTGTCCTTCCTGTGCTAGGAGATGATGAATCAGGCGTGGCGGTACGATGTATCGCCCGCTCGCGGCTATCAGCTTCTTCTTGTCCTCCCTCGTAGGTAGGTGATGACCGGTACGACGTATCGGCGACTTGCTGTCATTAGCTTCTTTTTCTGGGAATCGTTCCCGAGGGTTTACAGCGGTTTGTTGCTTACCCCAAATTTCCTTTTCAGGATTTCGTGGATACTGGTTTACGTAGAATAGAGCCTACTTTAGTTCAGCCAATAGTTTTACCAGTACCATTACTTGCCTATTTTTTACGAGGGAAGATTCGTAAATTTCTCCTCAAAGTTCTTCCTTGATTCTGTAGAATTTTCACTTTCTTGGCCCGCTCCAGGTGTCTCTTTTTCAAGATGGTGCAGTTTGATCGGTTTCTTATTTTTATCTTATTTTTGAAAGTGATCGTTTGCCACCATCCTGGTAGGATCGCCAAAAATTTGACGGGGTCAAGACAAGATTTGAGTTTTTAAAAAGTAGTCGCGCTGACACATAGTCAGAGCGACGTTTCTTTATTCCGAATGATGGTTAGGTTTATCTAGAACTAGTGCGCTGGGCCAAAGCGCTACAATATATAGCCCTTTAATCTTATCTAAAGTGCTACTGTTACAGTAGGACCTTCACTCAATTTGCTTTTGGAAAATTGAGTGGAGATCGAGTCGACCCTTACTTTGATTTCCCAGCGTTCTCAACTACTATATTTGACACATAACAAAATTTTCAACCTAAAATAAATATTTTTGGTAGAAATTGTTGATGTAAGTTGTTAACTTTAAGGTCAAGTAAATTGAAACTAATTAAGTTGTTTTAAGAGCAAATGGACGGCAATCAACAAACATGAATGGCATGGAGATCCTCAGTTTGTCTTTGTTTTTGAAGTTTTTTGAAGAAACGGAAGATTATGAAAAACGAATGTTTTTGTAAATGACCCATATAGTCAGCAATCCTCTTGCAGTGAACCAAAGAGCTAATACCGATAATCTATCCACTATCTATTTCGCCTTTTTAGAAAATAGCGAACTTTTATCTTTGTTATTTATTATCAAATCAAAATAGACTAATAAATGTTTCATCTTAAGTTACATGAATTAATTAATTTTATATGTAACAAAAACTGAAAACAAAACAAAAAATTAAAATATTAAATTTTTTTTTACTACACTGAAAATTAACCAAAAAATATTCAAATCAACAATTTTGAAAAAGAAAGTTTGAATGTTTAAAAATAAGTCTGATCACTTACTAAAAGAATAAATAAATACCAAGCTTAAGTAAAATCAGTCTATAAGTAGTTTCTTTTAAATTTTATTGCTTGACGTTAAAATTTTGATTTTCTCTTTACAGGAGGGAAACAAAAAACGCGTCATTATGCTAAATATTTGGTACACATTTTTATAAGATTAGTAATAACATTATTACGCTACTTCTGGTTAATTAAAATACATAGTTTCTGCATACATCTAATTTATATTAATAAAATATAATATATATTAATAAAATATAAACAAAAACGTTTTTCATTAAAGAAACAGTTATTTTTTTCGATATTTCTTTAATGAAAAAAGATTTTGGCCGTTTAGTAAGTTTACAACAGTGATATTTATCACTTGGCTGTGTCTGTCTCCAATGTCAATATTTTTTTACCAAATTGCGTCAGACTACAATGTTTGCAGAATAACTTGCGCTTTGAAGAATACTTTAAAAATGATTGCCAACTACAACATTTTTGATAATCTTACATTATCTCTCTGTCACAAAAAATTGGGTTGAATTTTATTTTTCGTATAAACATTACAACTTTCTTGTTAAAAATATAAAAATTTGTCGACAAAATTTTCTCGACTACACTGATATTGCTTTCTCATTAATTGTACTTTGCTAAAATAAAATAATGTTTTAGAAATATTTCAAGATTTATCAATAGTTTATTAATAAAATTAAATCAAATTTAAATTTAAAATTAGGTAATTTTATTATTTCAAAATTGAGATATTAATCAAAGAAAAATGCTTCAATTATCAAACTGCGTACCTGCAAGCTATCATGTACTTTTCACAAATTTAATAAAACTCACTGATGAGGGCCACCATTGTGTGCCGAAACGTTTGAAACAACTTAATTAGTCTTAATTCACCTGAACCTAAAGCCAAGAACTTACATAAACAATTTGTACAAAATTTATTATCGAGGGTCGATATAATCCCCCAGCGATTACAATATTAAAAGGTATAATCTTTCCCTTGGACTTCCTCCACTATATGCATATCCATTTTGACAAAAATATTAAAAACGACACCTTCTATCGAAAAATGGTTCAAAGAAACTTTGTAGGAATGTTTAATAGCTAAAATTTCTTCAAACAAATTTCACTGTATTTCGCATTATTGGGATCAAAATTCGAATTTTCGACATATTAAATATCATTTTAATAAATTAAACATAAATTACAAATCTTATTTAAATGTTTTATGAAAATTTTTTACGACTTTTTAAAAGCTATAATTTCTCATTGAAACTTTTTACCGTATGTTGCGTTGTTGGGTTCAAAACTTAAATTATTTAAAATATTATAATCGTTAAATAAAACCAAAGTGACAAACTCGATCCAAAAATTTTTGATCAAAATTTATGAGGACTTTTTGAAAGCACTGTATATTCATTGCCGGCTCAACGCAGTAAGCCTAGTTGTAAAAGATGCCATGGAAGGTGTTCTGCCTGTGAATAACTTTCTTGGCATTCTCAAAGAAGCGATCAATTTTCTTTGCGATTCTCCAAAAATTGATTGGTTTGCAGAATACTGTTGCCTTGTCTCACTCTAATTACGACGTAATAATTTTCACTGAGACGTGGCTTAACTCGAATTACTACGATGCTGAATTAGGATTGAAGGACTGCATTATCTATAGAAAGGATATAGATAATAACACGAGTCATTTTGAACGAGGAGAAGTACTCATTGCAGTGCATTTAAAGTTTCGTAGCTTTGCTTGAGGGATGACAATTTCCACTGTGGAACAGATTTTCGTAATTATATACCATGGATCCTCACGCATACTTTTTGGCGAAGTATATATTCCCCCTCTCTCATCTCCGAGTATTTATTATGACCATAGTACCACGATAGAGACAATATGGGATACTTATGGATCCACGTCAGCTGTTATAGTAGGGGATTATAATTTACCCACATTTACTTGGATGAATGAAGAAGAAGGACTCTGTATTCTATCTAATGGTGGAGCACTTCCCTCGGCAAGAGAAGGCGCAACTGCACTTTTGGACACATATGGGTTTTTTAATATGTATCAAGTGAATCAAATACCAAACACCTTTGGTAGGATTCTCGATTTGGTCCTCACATCATTGGAAGCAGCATCAGTCTGTAAATCAGATGATTTACTGTTGATCTGTGACGAATATCATCCTGCACTAGAAATAACACTTCCTGAAAAAATTAATGAACTTGAAAATGAAGAAAGTTACTACTTGGACTTCAAAAATGCAAACTACGCGGCGATTTCTTCGTTCCTTGCAGATGTGGACTGGGAGCAGACATTTGAGAACTCCTGTGTTAATGAGTGTATATCTATTTTTTATTCAGTAATATACGATGCAGTAGACTGGTATGTACCTTGGCGTAAGGTTCGAAAGAAAAAATATCCAGTATATTTTTCACGAGAATTAGTCAAACTGCTTGCAAAAGAAAGAGAAGCTCATTATCGGAATAAAGTTTTAGGTCTTCAATCGGAGTATGATAAGTTTTCAAACCTAAGAGTCAAATGTAAAACCTTAAGAAAAAATTGTCGCGCTTCTTATGTTCAAAATATGGAAAATAATATCCCATACAATCCCAAAGCTTTTTGGAGACACGTCGATGAAAACAGAACCGAGAAAGGATCAATTCCTATTATTATGTATCTTGGCGATAAACAAGCAGATTCCATAGCGGAAATAGTAGAGCTGTTTGCTGAAAATTTTGCATCTGTATTTGTAAATATTGATCTGTCTGAATACACGCCTAATAAAGGAACATCTTTAGATGTAGGTAGTATAGATATTACATTGTTAGAGGTATTTGAGCGAATCTGTTTAATTGATTGTAATAAAGGACTTGGTTCTGATGGAATACCTCCTATATTTTTAAAGAATAATTGCTACGCTATTTCTAAACCACTATGGCTTCTCTATAGTAAATCCCTATGCACAGGAATTTTTCCACGGCAGTGGAAATATAGTCATATAGCTCCTATATACAAAGCGGGTGATAAAGGTGATATAAAAAACTACAGAACAGTTAGTATTATTAATACAATTGCAAACGTATTTGAAAGTATAGTTACAGACAAAATATCCATGTGGACTGTAAATAATTTGACGGATGAGCAGCATGGCTTCGTTTCTGGTAGAACAACATGTTCTAATTTAACCATTTACACGCAATTCATAAGGCAGGCGTTAGATAAAAAATTACAAGTTGACGCAATTTATACAGATTTTTCGAAAGCCTTTGATAAATGAATCATATGCGACTAATCCAATAGCTCAAAGATTTTGGATTCCTCGGAAAGATACTAGAATGGTTTAAGAGTTATGTGAGTGGGTAGCTACTATCTGTAAAATGTAAAGAAACTCTCTCCCGTAAATTTGTCGCAACGTCTGGTGTGCCACAAGGATCTCTCATAGCTCCCATACTTTTCAACATATATGTCAACGATATACCAGCGTTGTTTCAAATCACTAAGGCTCTAGAATATGCTGATGATCTAAAAATTTACAAAATCATTCATTCACTGGAAGATGCAGAAAATGTACAAAGTGACGTCAATACCTTGCAATTGTGGTGTATAGATAATGGTATGTCATTGAATATATAAAAATGTTAAGTACTTCGATTTTCAAGAGCATTGTATCCCATTGACTATCGCTATACAATTGATGAGATAGAACTTTAAATAGTTCATGAAATACGTGCCGTTTGAATAATTATGGACGATAAGTTGTCTTTTTTGCCACATTATGATCATATAGTAGGAAAAGCTCTCAAAATGCTTGGTTTCATCAAACGTCATTTCAGAGAATTTAGGCAAATGCCTACTTTGCGCTTGTTATACCTCACATTAGTCAGACGTATTTTAATGTACTGTTCTTCGGCATGGTATCCGCGTCACATGACACATATTAAAAGATTGGAAAGAGTTCAACATTAATTTTTTATTTGGGCTGCTAATAGATTAGGTTTTCCTAATCCACTTATGACTCATGATTATTCAGAAATTGCAGCTACTTTAAGTATAATTTCATTAGAGTCGAATCGAAAAGCGCAAGATCTCCTATTCTTACACAAAATTATAAACAGAAGTATAACATGTACTAAATTGCTTCAGAGCATTAATTTGTATGCACCTGAAAGATCGCTACGTAAAGGACATCCTTTTACATCGCAAAATCCAAGACGAATTACGGTGTTAATTCGCCTGTTAACCGAATATGTAATGCGGCGAATGAATGGCACGATAGAGGCCACAGCGTATTTGGAATATCGTATAGCGACTTTTATTCGAAGATAAGATTGAATATGTTAAATGATTATACCTAGACTAGTATAGTGTTACTGTAATTGGGCTACTGCCCGTTATTTGATTAAATAAATAAATAAATATTTATTTTAGAAAGAGTTGAGGTTTTGAATGTTGAACTGCAAAAATGCAAGCTCAGTGTTAGTGAAACACATGAAAAAATTCGCATCGTCACAAAACATCTAGAAAAAGTTTGAAGTTCAGGTTTTGAAGATATTTTTGACGAAAGCGATTGTTGAAGGTTCGTTTGCCCTAAATGTAGCCGACCCAGAGATTCCTCGCCAGCATAGAAAATCTTCCAGAATCGATCCTGCGCTAAAGAATGCTCATGTTTTCTCAAGCCCAATAGAGTATTATCAAAATTTTTTTGACGAGTTGATTGACCAAGTTATTGTGTCAATGAAAGATATATTTGAGTGCGAAACGTAGAAACTATTAGAGAAATTCAAAGATTACGTGACAGGAAAAGATTCGAATGTCACAGTTATTACATCCTTTTATAAGAAAGATCTTAATCCTGACCGTTTATCTCTTCATCGACATATATTTTGCGACCAAATGGCGCTAAAAAATGTGAAAATTAAGTCAGTGAAGGACGTTGTCGATTATTTAAAAGGCAATAGTAACTTAGCCAATTGAATTCCAGAGTTTATGAGACTAATAAAAATCTTATTAACCATACCTGCATCATCATGTACTGCTGAAAGATCGTTCACAGCATTGCGTAGATTTAAAAACTATTTGCGGTCATATATGAAAGCACATTGGTTTAACTACCTTGCTTTGTTACACGTGCATTCGTACCGTTCTAAAGAGTTGATGCAAGAGAGCAGAGTAAAAATTATTAACAATTTTATTAGAAAAAATGATCTGCGAACAAGCACATTTGCTATTTTAAAATTAAAAGAATATCGATTTACGCATAATTATTTTTTATAATACAATAATATGTTATATAAATATTATATAATCTCTTTATAAGTTTATTAATGAAATAAATTACGAATATATTAAAAACAGAAAAAAACTGCTATCACATCCCCCCCTTCTGCTTTCGTAACTTCACACCTGGGGAAAATTTTTTCCCTCGGCCCTAAGCGGAGCCCTGGTTTTAGTGAGAAGAATTTCAAATCAACATGAAGATAAATAAAAACGTGCAGATCCTATCATCAGCGAGTCATGACAGAGAGAGCAGCGCACCGTCTAACTGTAAAGACGATATCATCAAAACCCAGAATTGACTAAAAGCCTTTTTTCTTATGAAAGGAGAGTTCACACAAAAATTCTTGATATTCTGATCTCATTTTCGTCAAAAATGCGATGTAATTGTATTTTTAAGTTGCAGATAAAAGAAATAATCCCATAAGTATTAATGTAATAGTTTAATATCCTATATTAATTATCAAGGATGATAAACCATAATTTGGATTACATAGTAGAGTTGTAATAAATTATTATTAACTATAAAATGCATAATGTATCTATGTATCACATTTATTACGTTCTGGAAAATAAATGCGTAAATAATAATTAAGCCTCACGTATTAATTCTTTCAAATGGTAAACAATACTAATTTCGTGACCTAATCGATCCAGTTCATATCCAGTGAAAAGAAATAAGTTTTCAACTTTTGAAGAGTTCAGTGATTTAAGGCGACGGTACAAAGTTACAGCAATATATTATTGAGTGACATCAAAAATTTGACTCTCGACGTACAATCCGCATTTGCGCAAACTCATTATTTAGTTTTTGACGTGAAAAAACTGTTTGTATATTTTAGTTACAAAAAATCAACATAAACTCGAATTCAAGATAACGCGCACTCGCGCGGGCCTGACTCTCAAATAGGGGAGTGTAGCGGGAGCAAAATTCCGCTCGCTCCTTTTGAGTTGGGACGTTCATATCCGTGGAGCACTCGCATCTTTGAAGTTAGAGTGTATCAGAGACTTATTATTTTTTTAATCTGCCCGATTTACGTGCACATCCTCATCGCGAGATGTGCTCCCGGCTCGCATGTTTGGGCACGACTGTTGGATCTCGCACTACACGCTCAATCTTTGTATTTCCCTGCTTACTGTAATTTGGTGAGCGCGAATTCTCTTTAGTTAAAGCTCCTTCGGCTTAAACGAACTGATCCTTGCCGCGTATCTTGTGCTTTACCCTTGAATTTTGTCAACAATGTGAAATTTCCTACATTACTTTCAACATTATTATATCAAATGTATATTATATTTATCTATGCATCTCATCCTAAGATCGCTTATTCAGATATTTCAAAATGATGTAAAAGTATCATTTTTTAAACTTATTTCTATAATTAAAAAAACCGCGTGTACGCTTTTTGGCATCTCACGACCTTCTCGTTGCTTGAGACGAGAGACAGTGGAGAAAAATCAAAATTTTTTACCATTGTAATTAATTAATGTTAATAGTCAGCATTAGACTCGTTATATTATTACGAGTAAATAAAAAAAAATATTGAAAAATTGGGTTAATATTTTCAATCTCACAATGGGAAATTGACTACTGGCGCAGTGCTGGTTTCCAGTGTTGCACCAGTATGGCGGGCAATCCTGTCAGCCAGTACTGGCGCAGTACTAGCCATGAAAATTAGACAGAGTTAAGCGGACACTCGTTTAAATTGATAACAAGAAGATGCTTTTATAATAAGAAGAGCTAGAAAGGGATTTATTCTTATTTTCTTAAATTGAACCTTCATTTTGAATTGATGGCTTTATATATCTTCATAATCTAAATTTCACTAAAAATTAAAGGATAGTAGGCACACATTAGGGGGAAAAATCTTATACGTATACATTGCGAGAGACAGCAAAACAAATTTCTTTCTTATACGTGTACATAGATATAACACACGATCAGTGGATGAGATGCTTCAACTTTTTCAGTCACTATACAAGCTTACTAGGGAATTTGAATTCAATTGTGATTGAAATGAATGTGGATCAAATATTGAATATAAGAACAAAAATGTTGTCGAATTTGATTAGGTTGCCAGATTTTCTTCCAACAGATTAGATAGAGGTTATGTTAATTTTTAAGGGACATCAGTGAATAATACATTGTCACGGATTATAACTTTCGTCAAAGATTGAGAGAAATAATTAAAAATATATTTACAAATTCTATACTTATTAACACTTTTCCGCATAGAGTCCAAATAATTTTCACTGATTTTCCAATTCAGCTTGGTTCTCTTGACATTGGCATCCATATCATCTACGACTCTACGCCGAGCGACCCTTGCACAGACTACGCGTTTCGATGCTGATATACGTGCGTACGCTGATTGTCGAAATATCTGGTGTGGACGTATGTACAGCCACCATGTTGCCGTGGCGAACTTAAAATTTTCGTAACTTTTAGATGCGACGGGATTATCAAAAACACAGAAAACACTATATTAAAGTGCTGAGCCGAAAACACGAAATTCTTCAAAATCGAAAATGGCTTGTTCTAAATTGGTGCTACGTATTATTATTATTACAAATACAAATATATAATGAATTTTGAAAATAAAAAATGATTCTAGGTGCAACGTGGTCCAATCTCATTTAACTTTGCCAAATAAAAGATATTTTTCTATGAATATGAAAATTATGGTAATTTTTGATGCATAGTTTTTGGTATTATGAATGCGAATAAAAAGCTAAAATTGAACATTTTAATTTTTGTTTCAGTTAGAATTTTTTTTAAATTAGAAAAAATAAAAATATCTTAGTTTGACTTGGAGAAACATGCCATAATTCCCTTAGAATTCTTCATTGCAAACTATAAAGAGATGACATACATAATGCTAACATTTAGAAAAATTTTAATTGATATTAGCGGAATCTTCAAAAATGTCATTTATGCTATTTTTCATGAAAGTCGAACCCAAACAAGAACTATATTTTTCAATTTTTCAATTTTAGGTGAGACTAAGATCGTCTCTTTTTTTATTTTCAAACCGACATATATATATATACATAGAAACATTAACACTCAGGTTTCTCCCAAGCCAAAAGATCTGGCGGAAATGGATGAAGAGCTTCGTGGACAATTTTC